>JABXWE010007595.1:0-28723 GCA_014611495.1 Limonius californicus
TAAAGTTTAATTAAATAAAACTCTGAAACTCAATTAAAATTAATTACTTTCTAATTAAGAATATCTAAAATGAAAGAAAATACATGAATTGCTAGTTGAATAAAGTTACAAGTACGTACAAATGAGCAGATGCCTTTCAAATAATTATTTAAAAGAATGTTATCTTTAAGATTTTAATTAATAAACGAGATTTAGCCTTAAATTGATATCAAATGCGAACACATCAGGAAGCAAGTAAATCTAGTGCTTCAACTTCCTAATTACTCGTATTTCTACTAACTAAAAGTTACGATCATTTGATATTCGGCATACAATTTAATCTCAGGTCGTGATACAAGCAACTTTTCATAAATATTCCGAGTGCTTTCAATTTACTTCAAAGCCTTTCTACTATCAATGTTATCTCACCTCTCACTGAAATAGAATTTCTTGTCATTAAACATTTATTCGGTGTAGGATCTGCTTGTCACATAGAAATGACCTGCAAACTGCGAAACGTCCGTGTAATCTTTATCGGAAATTATCTGAACCTGTCAGGAAGTGCTTTTCATTGCTTTAGATTTCTATTTACTCATGTTTTACCCTTATCGGTGTTCATAAACGATTATAGAGACGCAAGTAAATTTGAATTTTACTAACTAGTATTTTTTTAGCTTGATCCTGGTATTTTCCATACCAATTATTCGTTTTGAGGTTGAGTTGATAATTCTAAATGACAATGCCAAACTGAGAAACAACAAGCAGTTTATAACTAACGTTAAAAAAGGTACGACCATGATCCATTGACACCCGGTATCGATACCAAGTGTGATTCGATCTTAAACTATAAACTCGTTGTGTGCTATCGATTGTAGGAAATGTTTTATTGATTTAAAATTTAATAACGGTTACGACCTTTAATTATAGTGCAATTACTTTACCCGGGAAGAAGTTTCAATATTGTGTTTACCTGCTATCTACTGCACCCTTAAGGAAATATCACTCCTTTCTCAATACTCTTGATTATTTCACTGCGCCATTAATTAACTACAAAACTTCATTCAATAAATTTTTTTTATAAATTTGTTTCAAAGCTCAGTTCTAGTATTACGACATTAATTACATAACACATATTAAATTAAGAAATAGTTAAATTCCTACGTGATCTGGCAATTTAATTTCCGGATAGACTGGAGTGACGTATAGTTAAATAAAAATATAGCAGCATATAATACGAGTACTCACAGTTTTATCAGAAGAAGGTGGTTGAATGAAAATTGAACATGTTTCTGTGCAACACTAATGCGTACATCGTAACTTTGTCAGTCGTCATGAAGCAACCACAGAATGGTAAATTTCGTATTAAATTAGGGAAAACTAACAGAACTGTTGACTGTGAACAGCGCTAACGCGTTAGGGCATACTAATATGTTAGAAATATTTAAATGTTTCAAAGATGTGTTATGTTCATGTTTTGCCACTTCATCTGAATTAAAGTCATATTTTGATTTCCGCTTTCTAGCCGATTACTATATTGTTATTTCCCAATTACAGTTTTAGTGAACCTTTTGTTGTTATCATGGAGAATTGCCGATTAATATTTTGTCTACGCGCCTGACCTGGAAATTTCTTGCCCTTGGAGTCCTACGTGTTAAATTGTTTTAGAATTACTGCACCATATTTCGCAATATCATGAAATCTTCCAGCTTTTGAGTGGTTGCGTTGTAACGAAGTTTCCGGGAAGCTACCGTTCCAGCATTTGATAATTAAATGTTAGGTCGCTTGAGTTCCGAAAAGAGGCGTCTGCGTCAGTGCAAGTAGAGTTCTAAATTGTTTTCCCCTACGCACTCATCATTGCGTACGAACACACTCCGGAGAGGCGCGTAAAGAAAGGGAATCCTATATATACAGGATCCTCGCACAAAATTGGTTATTTAGGAGTCGAGGTCCATCCGAGAAGGAAGTCCGCCGAGAATACAATTACCAAAACCGAAGTTGAGCCGCCAAAATATTCTCAGTCCGTGAGAATGTTCCAGTCCGTTGGAGAATTCCATAAAATCCGCGTACCTGTACGGTGTCGCATTCATTCATTTTGTGGAACACTTCACCGTTGGGGTTACCTTGATTGATATCAAGCAGGTTATGCCAGTTTGTGTCAATCAGGGTAACAGAACAGAGAAATAAGAGATTGGAGGTCTGATGAGCCGGTCAGGCTAGGCTAATTTGACCCTTGATTTTCCTATTTTCCCGTAATTGGGAATTTCCGAACTAATTTAGCAATACGTTATAGTCGGTTAGGTCAGATTGTGCGTATTTTTAAAATTAGGCATTAACAATTTCAAATACTCACCGTACAGTAATGTTTTATTGTTACAATATCCTACGAAACATTTAAATTCATTCACCGGCAAAATTGCGAATCCAAGAACATTTCCCAGCAGCTGGATTTAACAAAACGTTCATTGACCCCGCAAGGACACCCTACCAGGTGATAAGGTATTCTAACCAATGTGTGAACACTGCAAAGGTTCAGATTAATAATTTTCGAAATACATTCTGTTAAACATATTTAAAATAACTGCCAGGTGGCAAAATATTTTATTTGTGTATGTAAATACCCACACACATGCTGCGCGCCTCCCACGGCTGGAATGCAATCTACCTGGCCAGTGACTCGACCTTCTAAGTCCGTCCAGTGGCGTACCGTCCAGGATTTTGAATATAATATTATTTTCTTCATAACACTAGTCACACATAATTTACTTTTAATTGTAACATTTGATTAGAATAAATCCTGTTATAATCATTACAGTCTATCCGCTTGTTATTACGAACTTCTGGCTCTGAGCTAAAACCAGGCAACCGTCCACCACGGGGGCGGACCATTACAGCGTTTCGTTCTTTCTTCAGTCGAATTTAACATCTTCTTCGGCCCGGTTGCTTGCGATAAACGCCGTAATCAAGTACTGCAGGGGCGGCTTGGGTTTTCGATGGGTGTTCATCGCGTGAATTTTCGTATCGCTGTTTTCACCGTGGGGTGAACAGAACCATCGACAGGTGTCGGATTTAAAGAAACACTCTGGAATTTTAACCCTTGGAGAGCAATTCATTGCGAATTTGCTGATCGCCTTTGACGGATTATTATCGAACCCTTTGCTGTGACCCTTTGGTTGTGCCGCTGTTGGATAAACGCATCGAAGTCTTGGCCCTTAACGTTGACTCCATTCGATCTATTCTTCAGGGGCGTGCCAGCGAATTATTCCCGCTTCCCGAAGATTTTAGGAACACCCCAGTTGTGCCTCTCTCTGCTCCCTACAGAACAACACTAAGGTAGGAGAAATTTTAATTGTGCGGTGAAAACTTTTCAGTTTTTAATTTTCAAGTTTCAAGTGCTGAACCTTTCCTTTAAATGCGACGTAAAGTGACCTTCAGTCGCCAGTTGTCCTTTCTTCTTCTGGATAATTCTGTATTCATAAATTGTATTAAATTGTAAACTCCGACGCCACTGGCTGCGTAGATCTGTTCTAAGAAATCAAATATCGCAAGCCACTGACGGCGAGCCTTTTTCGATTCGAACGTTCCAACAACATCTTGTATTCAACTATAAATATGATCGTTTTCAATGTAATCGTTCTATTTTTTGTATCATGTGTTAGTAATCTAAAAGAAGTTGAATTATATTTGTCTTGAAAATTTAGCATATCTTTTATTTTTGTCAATTTGTTCATCTTTGTGTGCATAAACTTTGGAAGCTTTATATTTAGGAGCAGGCACAATAAAGGTGAGTCCGTAAAGGTAGTTGGTTCTTGTTGCAGTGTATCTGCCCATTCTGTTCTGATTGTATTCATTTTCCATGAAACATGGGTTAGTCGAGATCAAAACTCACCTTATTTCTTTGACTTGGCACCCGCTAAAATATTTCTCTTTTTTTTTCTTTCTTGTTCACTGTTTATATGTACTATGACAACTACACAGAAAGAAGAACAAGTAGGATTCTAACAATTTTCAACCCACTATTTGCACCCATGCGTTTCGTAGCATTATTTCTTGTATATGCACAAGTTCCTCACAAAATTCACAGATGTATATATATATCATCACCATCATCACCCACCCATTTGCATCTACTGCTGAACATAGTTTACGGTTTTGTGCAGCTCTTATCCAATTCCCAGCTGCTCTTCTTATGTCGTTGGTCCATCGGGTAGGAAGTCGCCTCTACTTCTTTTATCTTGGCTAGATCTCTATTCGACGATCCTCTTTGTCCATCTTTCGTCGCTCAGTCTCGCAACGTGTCTCGCCCATTTCCACTTCAAGTTGATGATTTGGTAAATTATGTCGCACACTCCTGTTCTTTGGCGTACGAGTTTATATTTTGTATACGGCCGCTCACTTTGATGCTTAGCATGACTCTCTCCATTTTTCTTTGGACAATTCTTAATTTGTTTACCGTTTTTTTCGGTAGTGTATACCTTTCTATTCGGGCTTATCGATGTCACTACTGAACACATCTCTTAGTTTGCCATATGCTGCCCATCCCACGCTACTTCTACGTTGGAATTCATGCGTTTGCTTATTTCTGGTAGTTCTTATTTCGTGTCCGAAACATTTGTACTCTCTAACTCTTCTAGGGTTTCATTTTCGATTTATATATTTCCCCCAATTACTACATTCGTCATTATTTTTGTTTTGTGCTTGTTGATGTTTAGTTCTACTTTCCTTGTTGCTTGAGACAATTAGTTATGCCTTTGTTGTCCCAGTTGAGTATCTTAAACGTGTATTTCGATACTGCTTTAAATAGTTTAGGCGATATTGTGTCTGCTTGTCTACTTGCCTAACACCTCGTTCTAGTGGAAATCTGTAGCCGTCTTTATGTAGTTGTATGTAAACCATCAAATTTTTGTATATATTGTAAATTGAACGTGTTTATCTGTAATCGATGCGACATTGCTTAAGTGCAGCTCGTGTGGAACTTATTTCTATTGTATCAAAGGCCTTTTAGAAGTCGACAAATACCAGTACCAATGGTCTGTTATATTCGATTGTCGTTGCTATCAATAATTTTATGGTGAGTAAATGGTTATTTGTCCCAGAACCTAATCGGAATCCCGCTTGTTCGGTGGGTTGGTAGACGTTGAGCTTCTTTTCGATGCGGTTGTTTACTATCTTTATGAACAACTTATATAGATAGAAGAGCAAGCTTATTGGCCTGTAGTTCTCAACATTTGTAACGTCTCCCTTTTTTAATTTAAGATCATTATCATTTTTTATTAGGCACAGATTGAAGAGATCTTTTATTTCTTCTAATAGAATGTCTCCTATCTTTATTCCTTCGATGTTTAGATCGCCCACGGTGTCCCGTTTTTCTTTTTTCAACCTTCTTCTCTGCTCCGTCAGCCTTTTCGTATGTTGACCTAATTTGCTTTCCCTCGGTTTGTGGGTGTCAGAACGACTCTTGATCTTTCCAGAGTGCGTTTGTTATTTTGTCGTTAATTTCTTCTGTGTCTCTGTTTTGTATTGCATTTACCATCAGCGCACGTTCAATTGTTTCCCTAAATTTCTTTTGGTTTTCTGGGGCTTGCCAATTCTTTTTTGTTTTTCTTCTGGTCATTTTATATCTTCCATTTCGTAGTTTTATTTTAATTGTTGCCCTCACTATTCTGTGGTCACTTCCGACAGAGATCTGGTTTAGTACTGTTACATCTTACACGATCGATTTTTTGTCTGTTATAATGTAATCCATCTCCTTGCAGGTTCCTTTTGGAACAAACTGTTTATTTGGAACAGGTGTGCGAAATACAACACCCTTGTCGGAGGGCCTTATTCACTACAAATTCGCTTAAGTAGTTTCGTCCAATTTTTATTTTACTGTTATTATTTTCATAGAGTGCTTTTACGGTGTTCACATATGTTTTACTTATTCCGTTGTTACTCATTACTACCCATAGTTTATTGATTGATACGTTATCATATGCTTTTCAGAGGTCGACAAATAACAGATGTAGTTCTATTTTATACATGATCGTTTTCTGCATTATCCGTTTTATGCAAAATATGTTGTCTGTACGTCATGGTCGAAATCCGCTTTGTTCCTCTGACGTAGTGAATTCTTCTTCTATCCCTTCTTGTATGATACTCTCATACAGTCTATCCTGTAGTTAGTACATTCGTATCTAGATAGATAGATCTCGTCACCAGTTAAATGGTTCTATAAAAGAATTGCTACCCCACATAACAATTTTTTTTAGAAAAATACACATACAGTATATGTAGCCTGTGAGATCACCTGAATTAATCCCGATACTGTTCTTTCTATAGGGTCAAGGGAAATCGCAAGCTCAGACGATTTAAGGCGTCGGATTCGTTATAAATGGAAAGCATCAGTCTGGAAATGATTGGGCGTGCTATGCAAAGTGTTTACACACGTGTTGGCGAAGGGCAAATAGTGAACAATTTAAAAGTTTCCGTTAGGTAATTGTTTTCATAATGTTCTTATTTTTATTAAAAATAAATTCCGAATTGTGTGACCTTTTGTGTATTTTTCTCTAAACAAAAATTGATATGTAGGGTACCGATTATTTTACATCACCATTTAACTGATGGGGAATTCTGTCAAAATGGGGAGAAAAGAAAGGGAATTGCCATTTAAAAAATTTAATGACGTCGTAGGACAAAAAACAAAAACGCGTAGAAAAATAATTTATGTGAGGTGGTGGATTTTTGAAAAACAAAATTGGCGTGTTTCTGTGTTTTCCCAAAAAAAATTAAATATCAGAATTATGAATTTTGTGCGGAACTTTATCACCAAGCTGTATAATGATATTTCGTAAATATCCAGCGGCATAACAATGCTGTTCTGCTCTATATTAAGTGCATAGAAGTTCCATATCCTATTAGTTGTTTCCATAAAAACCATTTACATTGTAGGTTATATAGGTTTGCATTCTGGAAGCAGAAGGATTCCTAAAATTTCTTGAAGTTTTGAGATTTTGTTATAAAATAACATCCTAATAAATGGTAAGTACGAATAATTTATTGCTTTATCACATTTATAGACTAAAAACTACTTAAAGAAATATCTATAGACACACAGAAAATTGAATCTAAATTATTGCACCGTTACTTTTTTCTTCTAATTTCATCACAGACTGTTATACCGTCGCCCACACACGATGCGTATGCCATAACATGTGGGATGACGTTTTGCTCCAAAACACCTGTGAGGAGATGGGCCCAAGGTCCAAGTGCAAAAATGCCTACATCATCACCCCCATGGGTTTCAGCTACCAAGGGAACCAAAGATGGATATTTATATTCCTTGTCATCTAAAAAGTATTAATTTATTTTTAGGTTTAATGACAACAAAGTTTAATATATATTTTTAAAATACCAAATGATTTTGGGTATATGAAATAATGCCAAATTTTCTTGATTTTTATGAATGAGAAAACTTCCAGAAAATCAATAAGAACTTACCCATGTTATCTTTGGAGAGATCATGCCTCTTTCCATCCTCTTCGTTTCTGTACCCAGGACCATTGGCATAACTGAGTGTGGAGTAAGGTAACTTATCATCGCCCATTCCAGCAATGCCTAAAATGTTATTTCCTCTAACTGGATAACCATTAAGGCTCATGGAATGGGCATGATCTGAAGTTACCACGATTAACGTATCCGTGGGATCTGTTAGATCTATAGCTGCTTGTACTGCCTTGTGCAACTCAACAGTTTCATTCAAGGCTTTCTGGGCTTGTGTTTCATGATGGGCATGGTCAATTCGCCCTCCCTCCACGAAGAGAAAATATCCAAGATGTCCTTGGGACAATAACCTAATTGCAGTGGAAGTCATTTCTGCTAAGGATGGCTTGGTGTTGGGATCACGATCCATGTTATACTTGGTATGATCTTTTTCGAAGAGACCCAGGAGATATTCAGTATTGTCAGGGACTTCTAAAAGGCCTGTTCTGTTCCAAATATACTGGTGTTGGGTGTCGGATTTTATTTGTTTCCAGTCTTCGATTAAATTTTGATCATCACTGCGGTATCCACTTTCGCCTTCATCATCCATTTGGGTCTTTGGTATAAATTCAGCACGACCCCCACCAAGGATTACGTTGAGATTCTTTCCTGTTTCACCATGGATCAATTGAGTTGCTATGTCGGGGCAGTCTTTAGGGTTGAATCCGGATTTGGTAACATCTGAGTCGCTTTCCCAATCACGATGGGCGGTATGGGCGTAAACACCTGGTAATTAAGAAGCGATAATTTTAAATGGAAAAAGTAACTGATGACATACCAGCTGGTGAAGCGTGTGTAATTCTGGTCGTTGTAACTACACCTGTCCGTTTCCCATCTAGTTGAGACCATCGAGCTATGGAGGACACGTAATTACTTTCGTTTTGCATGGCTTTACAATCTCCAAGAGGTATGGTTGCGGTGACACCGATGGTGCCTTCGTTTGCTTTGACTCCGCAAAGGTAAGCGGTTGCTGAACATGCTGAATCTGCTACTTGACGGTCCACACAATAGGTCTGCAATGTTATATATAATATTATATTACGGGAGTTCTTTAAAATGTGGTACTATCGCTGCCTACACATCGATAAATCATTTTAAAATAAAAATATCAAAGGAGCTGATAGAAAACAATTCGTAAAGGACATTGTAGTACTGGTTTTAGCAAGTAAAAATACTGGCTGTGTAAATGAAGGTAAGAAATACCATTCAAATGTGTTATTTTATTTCGGTTGAGGTAAAAAGGAATTCATTATGAAGAGTGTGTACCTTGGAGAGACCAGTGTAGGGAAACCGTTCAAATGAAAGTTGAGTTTCTTCTCCGGGTTTGTTGTTCTGTTGTCCTAAATAAGCCCTAGCTGCTGCTAGGGTAGGAATTGACATTCCATCGCCCAGGAATAAAATTACGTTCCTTGCAGTTCCTGGAAATTTATAATAGAAAATTTTGAATTCTTGAATTTTTAAATTTATGTAATAAGAAGTGACATGTCGTTTTTATATTAATAAGTGTGTTGAAATATATTTCAAAGGGAGTAATGATGAAATGCATTGTAAAAAATACCATTTTAAAAGTTAATTGCTTACCTAATACAGGCTGTTTTGCAAGTTGCTCGTTTAATGTGAATTGTGCTTGGTTCATCCAATAATCAGCCGTCTCTTCTTCCAAATTGTAGCTTTTGGAAACTGCGCTCGTGTCCCTTTTTCTGATATGACTGTGCATGTAGTTATCACTTTCGAATTCTGTAAAAAGAAGTTATTTATAGAAACTATAAAACATTTCTCGGTTTTACTATATTAAGGCTTTTTGACAAAATTTTGTTTCCAGCCTATTTGTAGAGAGAAGAGAGGAAAGCTAGAGTGAAAGCGTTAAGGAGAACGGAAAAGGAAGGAAAAGTATGTATAAAGGTATAAAGACTAGTATACAAATACTGAAACTCGAAAATATTTCGAAGAAAATTCGAGAAACATATGAAAAACAGAAAAAAGAAGAATTAAAATGAAACTATGTGGATGAGATGGAAGAATCAAATATAGAGCTAAAAGTTTATGAAGACGTAGAAATACAAACAAATAGTTTAAAAAGTGACAGAGATAAAGCCCAACATTTATAATATATAGAAAGTGACAAATTAAAAATTTTAAAAAGATTAAAAAGTAATACGCATATGAAACAAAAAAAGACAAAGCTAGTTAATAACAGTTACATAGAAAAGGAACATTGTTAAGGAAGAAGGTAAAAGTCTCATGAAAATATAATTTTTTTCAACTATCATAACCTACAGTCGAACTACTATGCAATAAATAATAAATTTATATTACATGTTAGTAAAGATTCTAATAAAATCTTCAAATGCCTTGGAAATTGTTAAACACATAAAGACTTTAATAACAGCTTCTTGTTCAGCTTCAAATGTACATTAAAAACAATGTCTTGGAGTGTTAAAAAGTGTGACTCAAAACAAAGATGAGTGGATTTGGTTACAATTGTAGGAATTTGTAAATACTTAAAATAAACATTTAATATATAAATAATAGTTCAGGAGATATATTGAAATATTTAATTCGGCCGAGAATCCTTAACCATGCAGTAATTTCCTTATTTTTATCACATTAATTTTAACCACAATCTTTATATATCCTGGTCTGTACGAGAGAGAAAATGAAGCACACTAGTGAATATGGGATTAAATATTGATAATAAAAGAATAACATTGAGGCGAGTATGGAAGATAGGGTAGTAGCAGGTGTTTGTGAAGAGGACAAACGAGAAGAAAATAAATAAATTGCAGAAAGACAGGCACCGTGTGGGGTTGCCAGTCCCCCATCGGGCGCCTCCCCAGGGGGCGGATAGGGGAACGCCACCCAGATATGGTGGTACCGTGGAAATGAAATACCCGGGGCGGACCAAAACTGGCATGACATAGGGCAGTAGTTATGGCATTACCAGATCGAACCTATTGAAGAATGATTTCTCTAAAGGTCCGAAGTCGGATAGTCACAAGCGACAGGCAAATAAGGACTGAACCGGTTGTCATACTGCGGTACGGAAACCAACGGAAAAGTACCTTACTATACTCCTCAGAAAATCATCATCATGATGATAGCCAACATCCGCTAGCGGATATGGCCAGAAGAAGAAGAAGAAAGACAGGCAGAAAGACTTAGGGTCATAGGTGTAGAAACAAAGTCTGAGGAAGCGGTATAAAGAGGAAGGGAAAATGTAAACAGAACAGAAAACACTCTGTGTAGGAAAGAGGACAAAGAGGCAATTTTCAAAAGCAGAAACACGTATAAAATAATTGCCTGTATACGAGAAACAGAGAAATCAGAAGAAAAAAATACAGAAACAATGAGAAACTACCAGTATGTTAATAGCGGGAGAACGGTGAAGATGAGTAAGAGGAGCTGTAAGAGAAACGCGCGAGTAAAAATAATGAGGGAAAATTAAAGGATACAGAGCTACATAGACAAACGTCACAAATAGAGAGACAGAGAGAGACAGAAATGTAAAAATGCTAAACTGAACAGCAAACAAGCAAAAATTGAAACACTGTGGCCCAAACAAACACAATAAAGCAGCAAAGTGCAGCGAGGAAGAAAGAGAGTACAAAGTTGTACTATAAGATCTTGATATAATCAAGCCTGCACAAAATGTAGGTATTTAGGCTGTTGAATTGCAGACACAAGAAAGATACAGGAGGGTGTAGAAGATAAAATAATTAAGAGAAAAGGAGCAGCCTTGCATAGAATTATTTTGAACAGACCCTTCAGAAAAGAAAACAAGAGGAAGATCTTTAACAGTATAGTATGAAGTATAAAAACATAGGACGAGATTAAGCAAGTCCGGAAAGAATAAGATCAGTAGAAGTGGACTACATGAGAAAGCGCTTGCAATATACCCGCAGAGGCAGACTAAAAACAGAAATGATATAAAAAGAACGACATTTATTAGTAACAGACTAAAAAATAGATCTAAAAAATGATAAGAGCGGAGATCCTAAGCCACCAAGAGGCAAAAAGGAAGTGGTAGATTAATCGCCAAATGAAAAACTTATATAAACAATACTATAGAAGGAAAAGGTTTTAACGAAGGTGACTGGTATGACAGGAATTATTGGCACCTAAGAACTCAATAACAAATCTCTACCGTCCATCTATGAACATAGGCCTCCCCCATGACATTTGAGCGGTCTCTGTCTTGTGCTTCTCTGGCCCAATTCAGTCCTGCAGTCAACTTAAGATCATTTGTCCAGCGTATCGGTGGACGTCCTCTTTTCCATTTACCTAGGTATGATCTCCAGTGAAGAACGATTTTATTCCATTGTGATTCGTTGCATCTCTCTATATGTCCAGCATAGCTCCATTTTAGTCTGGTAATTGTTGCGACAGCGTCTCTCATCCCTGTAGTTTGTCTAATCCAATGATTTCTTTTTCCTGTGTCTCAATGGATCTTTGTGTGACTGCTATTTTATTCAGTGTTTGCTTTGTCCAAGTCCATGTTTGACAGCCGTAAGTCAGGACTGGAAGGATGTATTGATCAAATAGTCTTGATCTAAGTTTGAAAGGAATGTTTGTATTATTAATTATATGTCCGAGTTTTCCGAATGCAGATAAGGCAAGTCTTTTTCTTCTATATATTTCCGCTATTTAATTGTCTCCTCCTAGTCGTATTTGGTGGCTCAGGTACATGTAGTTTTCGACATTCGCGATGTGGTGTTGATCAATCGTGATATGTGGATCTTCTTTGCATCTTGTTTTTGTTTTCTTTAAATTAATCGTAAGTCCGGCTTTACCCGCCTTGACGTTTAGTTCGCTCAACATCTGTTGTAAGTCTGTTGGATTTTCCGCTGTGACAATCACATTTTCGGCGAATCTTAAGTTATTTAACCTCTTGCCATTTATTAAAATACCTTTATCTTGCCACTGTAGACGTTTGTATATCTCCTCCAGTACTGAATTGAATAATTTTGGGGAGATAGTGTCTCCTTGCCTGATTCGTCTGCCAATTTCGTTTGTATTTTGATGTAGTTCAACCGTCGATGTTGCATTTTCGTATACAGGGTGTTCAAATTGAAGTCGGCACTATTGCCAACTTTGTTACTACTAAAGATACGATGTTGGTTAAATTACCAAAGTAGTAGCGTTTTTTCTTCCGATTACGATGGTAACATTTTAAAAACAATTGAACTTCGCGTTTTCGAGATATTAAGAAAAACAACATTTTTTTAAATAGAATACCCTGTATATTTTTGCACATTTTAAACGATCATTTAATATTAAACAAAATTTATTAATACATAAATACCTTAAACTTACAAATAAACGAACTACAAGCATTTAAAGGAAAATCATGTAGACATTGGCTAGTTATCGAAAAATTAATACACTTTGCTTAATTAATAATTAATTAATAATTAATTAATAATTAATACACTTAAAACAACTATAAGGACGTAAAGGGAAAGCTAGTATTAAACTAAAAGAGTAAAAATAAACAAAAAACTTAGATCATGTGCTCGAAAACATGTCCGTCTTGTTCTATGCATTTTGGAGCACGTTTGTACACCATTCTAACAGCCTTTAAGATGGTTCGTCCGTCGATGTTATTTATGATATTGCTGATGCTTTCTTGAAGATCATTCGTATTTTCATAGAAATTTTTCTAAATTTCATTTTCTAAAAATCTCCAGAAATAAAAATCCAGATGTGTAAGGTCTGGCGAACGTGGTGGCTATAATATTGGTCCACGTGTACCTATCCAGCGATCTTGAAATAGTTCTGTTAATAAACCAGCAACAGTGTGAGAATTGTGCGATGGTGCATCATCTTGCTGGAAAATAACTTGTGGGCGATCAGCTACATTGAGATCATCTAAAAATTCCTCTATTGTATTTTGCAACAGTTCTATGTACCGTTCACCTGTAAGAGTACCTTCGTAAAATACAGGCCCTACTATTCTTCCTTCGATTAAGCCACACCATACATTTACACTAAAACGTCTTTGGGGATTATGAGGATGGTTACGCATAAGATTTTCTCGACTCTAGTAATGCTGGTTTTTTCGATTAAACATACCACAATTAGAAAAATTAGCTTCATCACTCCACAAAATTAAACGTAAAAAGTTCGGACTGCGCCTAACGCAATTAACAAACCATCGATAAAACTCCGTACATCTTCCTTGATCACCTGCCATTAAAGTTTGAGTGGGTCTATACTTATACGGTACATACTTACTCTTTTTTAAAATATTACGAACAGTTCCCAGACACAGTCCACGATCACGCTTACACTCCCTTATTGAATTTTCCCGAAACGCTTCGAAATATGCCATAACATTAGTTTCAGCTTCTTCATTAAGTATAAATCGTTCTCCTGGAACAGATTTAGCGAACACTTTATTAGTTGACCTAAACTTTCAGTATAGGATCAAGAAATATCTTCGATTAGACAAGATTCGTCCGGGAAATAACGCATTGTAATGTTCGAGAGCACGATGGGAATTTTTTTGACAAACTATGTAACTTTCTAACATATCACATTTTTCTAAATGTGTGAATGCCATTGTTAAAGCAAATTCAAATAGCTACTTACGTTGATTACAATATTATAATCTTGACAGGTAGGTACTATGTATCTTTTGTTATTGCCCTAGTTATCTGTGATAAGTTTAAAACTAATAGAAATAAATCGAGCAGCGATCTTTTGTTCATATTAGATGATAGATGATAATAAAATGTGTTTCTTTTATTTTGCAATACTCGACATTTAAATGCTTGTAGTTCGTTTATTTGTAAGTTTAGGGTATTTGTGTATTAATAAATTTTGTTTAAAATTAAATGATCGTTTAAAATGTGCAAAAATATACAGGGTATTCCATTTAACAAAATGTTGTTTTTCTTAATATCTCGGAAACGCGAAGTTCAATTGTTTTTAAAATTTTACCATCGTAATCGGAAGAAAAAACGCTACTACTTTGGTAATTTAACCAACATCGTATCTTTAGTAGCAACAAAGTTGGCAATAGTGCCGACTTCAATTTGAACACCCTGTATATTGTATTATCTGTGTGTATCTGTGGTCAATGCGTGCATTTTTGAGGGGGTTGATAATTATCCAATGTTCTATGGAATCAAATGTTTTCTAGATGTCTACAAAGGCCAAGCATACATTCCTGTTATATTCAATCAATTACAAATAAAAGGAGATGGTCACAAGTGCTAAAGTTTTTCCCGAACGCTGCTTGTTCAACAGGCTGGTAGTCATCTAATGTCAACGTAAATCTGTTTGTTTTTTTTCCATCTGTGTTCTTAAGATTTATAATTTGTTTCCTGCCTTCCACCTTTCTTAGACACTTGAAGTTTTTATTCTGTTCTATTGCCTTTTCTATTTCGGCTTCGTAACGCCTTAATTAATTTCCTCGTTTCTTTAGAAATTCTTCTAAATTCGTCAATGTT
This sequence comes from Limonius californicus, assembly GCA_014611495.1. NCBI lineage: Eukaryota > Metazoa > Arthropoda > Insecta > Coleoptera > Elateridae > Limonius > Limonius californicus. The sequence goes on from JABXWE010007595.1 coordinate 14,952, forward strand.
ATTTTCTCTAGATATTTCTTTGGTTTATAAGTTCTCTTGTTCTCGCACTAAGTTTATCCGTTTTATCTGATTTTTGCTAGCGATTTTAGAAGCAACCTCTTGTATCGACTTTGTTAAGTTGTGTGTCAGTGTTTCTAGCGTTTTGTTATTCGGATTGTTGTCGCGATGTTGTAAATTTTGTTTTAATTTTATTCTATATTTATCACTGTTTTCATTTAAGTTTTTTTTGATCAACGACTATTTTTCTTTTTTGATTTTTTAATCTCTTTATCTTATGATTTATTGTTACCTTTGCTCTTATTAACCTGTGATCGCTAGAAATTTTAAAGGAATTAAGTACACTGACATCTTCTATTCTATCATGAGGGATTTGGGACCTGGAGATCAGATCCTTTTGTTTTGAAATTCGCCATTTTGTTCACGGGTTTTGTTAGCTTTGAAACTCCACGTTGGCTAGACTGGTTGGCGAGTGTAGGTTTCGGATAGGAAGGGAAAATTGATGCAGGGGTGGGACTTTAAGTTGGGACATGGTCTCTTCTCTGTTGTGGGACATGGAAGAGAACCAAGGCTCGCGTGGGCAGGGTTACTTCCCTGAAGTAGACCTAATTTCTAAGGGGATCGTAGGTGGGTGTCTACCGGCTACCCGTACCTAAGAACTACTAAACTATAATAGTAAAAAGTCAGGAAAAGAAGGAGAGAGAGAGAAACTGATAAATCCAGAGTTGCCGAGACAAAAAAGATAATAATTACAAATTACAACCAGCACAGCAACAAAGGCGAAGGGATCAAGAGGTAGGCAAATAACTGCAAAGTAAGAAGGGAAATATCGGAAATTTTCATAAAATGATAGCAGCATATTATACTATACAGGGAGTTCCCTAGATGGCGTAATACTTAACCATGGTATTTTTGGACAAAAAATAAGCAAAAAATACATAATAAATAGAAGTGTATTGACAATGCATAGATCCAGAGAAAAACCGGTTTTGCTATACAGGGTATGGCAAATCTGTTTTTCTCGATTTGCAAGTACAATACTTTATATCTATAACTTCATTGCGCAACTTTCTTACAGCTGTGTTAATATATGCGTATTGTTTATTTAACATCACATTTATTGGTACCCATAATTAACTGTGCTAAAGCAACTTGCAAAAGAAAACCAATTTGTAAGTACAAGTTCAAAAACAATTGAATTAAAATTCTAGTAGGTAGCTAATACATCACGTTTCTTCAATTAAACCTCTCAACTGGAATAGAGGAAAGGCTCTTTCGGCGAAACGTTCGTCATGAAGTAGCAGTTAAAGTGATATATTAAGTATTAATTAATTTTTTAATGAATAAGCAATGATATTCGTTATATTATAAGGATTTTCTTGGAAATTAACGTAAGCTATTTTTAAAACAATAGCAGAGAGGTCCTTATTACTCTTTTTCACAGTTGATTATTCCAATAATGATGTTGGTTAAATACACACCAAGATAGCACTTAAATCATGTTTTTAATTAGGAGTAGTATTTAGTATAATGTTCAACACCTGAAGGTTACGACATCATAAAATAGTTTTTTTAGGGAACTTTGTAATTCGAATTATTGTCAGATCGTTCGATGTACGTATGGTAAATCAAAAATGTTTTTTTTTTAGTGGAGCACCTTCTATATTTTTGGATTTTTCGTATTGTATATAAAGTTAATCAGCTCTGTTCTAATATGAAAATACTAACGTTTATTTTTCCCCCGTATTTTAATAAACCTCCTCACCAGTTAAATGGTACTATAAAATAATTAGTATTCTAAATAACAATTTTTTTGAGAAAAATAAACATGAAGTTCAAACAATTCAGAATTTATTATTAAGAATATTAAGAACATGATGAAAAAATGCCTACCGGAAATATCTAAATTGACCACCATTAACTAGTTGACAGTAACCAGCACGTGTGTAAACACTTTGTAAGGCGCGTTCAATTATTTTCGGGCTGATACTTTCAATATGTAAACGAATCCGACGCTTTAAATCGTCTAAATTGTTTGACCTACTACTCGTATATACTCTCAATTTCATATAACAGAGATCTAGCGGCATTAAGTCGGGTGATCGCGTAGAGACTACTTAAACATTCCTCGCCTACTTAAGGAGAAGCTCCAACTTGTTTGGGTGGGGCATATCAGATTCTTCATTGCTTGGAAAAAGCATTGCTAGAGCTGCACTAACTCAAAATGCAGAAAATTTAAATCTCAGCAGATGAATTTTAATTAAAAATAAATTCTAAATGTTTTGAACTAATTATAATTTTGATACTAATTATTTTATATCACCATTTAACTGGTGAGGAGGTCTATCAAAATAAGGGAGGAAATGGGGCTGCCATTTAAAAAGTTAATGTTGACGTCATAGCCCAGAAATATAAGCCGATAGAAAAAAACCACGTTAGGAAGTGTCTTTTTAAAAAATAAATTTGACTTGTTTCAGGGTTTTCCCAAGAAAAACATTAAAAAACAAAATTATGAATTTTGTGCACAACTTTATTATTGCTGTATAATAATTCTTTTTACGACTCAGTATTGCTGCGCTTCAACAGGTATTTAATTAAATATTGTAGGGCACAGTAAAATCTTAGGTTAACAATGAGAACCTCCGAGAAGGAACTTAAGAATTCTTTTTTAAGATTTCGCAGCACACTTATGGATTTTCGCGGCACACATGTGCCCCGACACAGTCTTTCAGATGCACTGCTATAGAGAGTAATCATTGTTTCAAAATTATAAGTTTTTCTATTCTATCCATTTTTTCTAACTTTTAAATGTAATACTCAGTATATTATTTTTAGGCCCGAAAGTCCAACAAATTAATTTTAATTTGATATAGGATATCGCTTATATAAATTTGCGCGAAGGCAAAATATTTGATAAAATTTTATATAAACATTTAAACAACGCAGGAATTATAGATAACTATTATTTTAACCCTTTATCGACCTACAGTTCAAAAATTAAAAAATATATAGCAGTAGTAGTCTAGTTTATTTAAAAAAACACAAGTTTGAATTACCGCATCTGGAACATAGGTATCTTAAAATAGTTTTAAGCTGACTACAGAAAAATTTCTAACAACTTTACTTAATACTAGTTTTTTATATTTTGAATTCTAAAACCGTATTCAAAGAAATACAAATGGTTGAAACACCCTGTCTATTTTCTGGAAACTCTAGTTAACAAATAATTAGTAGCTATTAACAAGTCGACAATAGTAAATAAATAGACATAGCATGGAAACGTAGATTTACATTCGTGTACATTTAGATAACACCCGTTAAATATCCATTATAATTCCTGTTATCACCATCGCTACAAAATTGTTTTGATAATTATAAAGAGCATTATTACTACAAATTAATAACCTGGATAATTGTTGTATAATTTTAGAGTGTACGCAATACGCAACGACCATGAAATACTTTTCAGTATTTACGTATTCTACGAAATTACAGTGCAAATATGAATACTACGTTTACTAACTATTATAATGTGAACAATGCAATAAACCTCCATTGTATTAGTTTAAAACAAATCTTGAAATACGAAAATTAATCTAAATCTTGCAATAACATTAAAATTTAATTATTATGCTAGTAAATCAGCACACTTAGTTAATTACATTTTAGTTACATATGATTATGTTTATTAAGAATTCAGATACCACTTTAGGTTAATTATTTTCAGGTGTCTAAGTAGTGCTTTGATGCATTATACATGATGTCTACTACGTGCCAATCGAACTTCATTTATAAATACTTCTTTTCTTTTAGACAAGAAGTTTTGAATGCACTTCTACTGTTTGATATAAAATTATATAAACTTTATTTATATTATTTTTTTTATTGTCGCAGCGCTGAAACTAATTTCTGCTTTCAATTTAAGCGCAACTAACATTTCTGAACTCATCTTGTCATACCTTCAAAAACATTTTGTAATAATTAATGTGAGTTGGTAATTTCTTGACAGTTTTCTTCAATTCTAAGTTTCAGTTCGTTTAAATCATTAACTGGAGCTTTAATAATGTTGTTTTTCAAACAGGGCTATAGAAAAAAGTCCAAAGCAGTATTATCACAAGAGCGAGGGGGCCAGGGTGTTGCAGTATTCCTACTAATGATTCGGTCATCAAAATACCTATTCGCGTAAAAAATTAATTGTATCTGCAGCTGCAAGAGCTGTTGCGCCATCCTGTTGCAGAAAACCATCCCGTAGCTCATCATCGTGAAGTTCATTTAAGAAAGGTTGCAATAATTCGTCCCTGTACTTTGCTGCAGTTAGCGTGCCTTCGAAAAATATTGGCCCAACTAACCTAAGACGACTCATTCCAACCCAGACTCCTATTTTCTGTGGATGAAGGGGAGCTTTAATTGTAACGTGTGGATTCTCGCTACTCCAAATCCGCATATTCGGTGAATTAACATACCCATTACGGTAAAACCAGGCTTCGTCGGTAAAAAAGGTTAAATTTAACTGCTCATCATTGAGATTATGTAAAAACCAACGACAAAACTGAACTCTTTTTGGATAATCCTGTTCTAAAAGCTCCTGAAGGCAAATATATTGGTAAGGATGCAGATGCAAACCTTGTCTCAATATTCTGTGGCATGTACCGTAACTTAAATCATCAACTTGCTGGCATAAATGTCTAATTGGTGTTTCTGGAGCCTCGTCAATTCGTTGTCTTACAGTTTCAATTAAAGCAGGTACTATCTTCCTTGGCCTACCAGACCCTTCTTTCCTTCCAACACTTCTAGTTTCTCGAAAACTGCTGACTAGATTCTTAACCAAAGCATAAAATTTTCGGTATGTAATAATTTCATTGGGATAGCTCTCTCGGAATTCCACAAAACAAAGAGGAATCGAATAGGTCCATTCTCCGTCAAATTGAAAGCCGTTCCGAAAGTAAGATTCAATAATGAATGCTCTTTGAAATATATTAAAATCATTTTAACAATCTGTCAGATTCGTATAAAAAAAAGATAACTAATTTATCTGACATCATAAACATTCCTTTAGCCTTGTAAAGACCTGACTTTTCATTCCATAGCCGGATGAGGATCAGCTTTTTATGGATCTCTTGATATAAGTTAGGATTCCTAGTAATAGAAAATTAAAAATTCAAATACTACGTGTCTGATGGCGTTAGCTTCCGAGTATTCCAGGTAATAGATAAAACATGTGATTTTTAATTGATGCACCCTTTTACGTTACAATGATGTGGAAATTACTGTGGAAAATGGATACCTATTAATAATATGTCAGAGATTGATTCTGTAATAAAATATTACAGTTTATGCATAACAATATAATATAATACTTTTCCAGCAAAAAACTTTGGTATCAGCAAGACGGCGTTTTGACACATTAAGCTACTATTCTACATAAATACCTTGACATTTGCTAATAGATTCATAGGTAGGAAAAAACCAAAAAGATTGTCTACTATATTGTTATATGGAATTGCACCCAATTAATGCAAAATTTGGCAAAAATGGGAACGTAAGAATTTTAATGTTTTTGAAGGGCCGTGTACGATGTAAAGGGCGATAATAAGTACGCCCAGTGTAGGTGACGCTCGTCTGGTTCTCACGCATTTGAATTTGAATGTAAGTGTTCATTTAATGCTTTTAATGAATAAATAGAACATCTTTGGCCATTTTTGTTATGCCAAAAGTTATTACTGTATGTGTATTATTATATATCAGCATTTTTGAAGGCATTTCTAGGAACAATGTTCGTGGGGTCACGCACCGCAGTTCGTTTGGTAAATTACCGGCTGGCTTGTTTTTTAAGGGATCAGAAGAAGTCAAGCCTAGAACACCAAGGGGTGCAGAAGTCTTTAGTGATCAGTACAAATAGGGCTGGGGTTAAAAATTGTACCTTATAGTTCGTCGTTTTTTAATAAATAAAATTAAGTAATCTAAAGTCGGTTTAACCAGTAAGGTACGTTCGATTCGCCGTAAGCTCATTGTCCCTGGCCCTAGTGGGCCCTTATGGCGACTACTTATTTGAACTTATTCTGTGCATTGTAACAAGCACAATATTCTTCCTGGGTGCATTTTCCTCAAACCATTCCTCCTCCCTGTCCTAGCCGAAGAGCTTTTTATATCTGTTTCTTCAAGGTTAACCAAAACAAGAGTATGGGCTTTGTTGAAGAGTGAACATTTGGTATTATAATTTTCGTATTGTATCCGGAGTTTTTCGATTGAATTGTTATCACACTCGTAATGTCGTAATAGAATTCTATAGTTTTAAAGAAAAATATATCACACTAAGCTTTGTATTAACACCCAGTAATAGTCAATAGTATTTTAATTTCCTGTTACTTTAAAATTCATCAGTCAAACTAGAGGTTTGAAATATTTAACGCTGTTTGAAACACGCCCAGTCTTTTTCAAAAATAGTTTGGTTTGTCTAAATTTTTCCGAATAGGCTGATAGAAACAGAAGAAAATGGAAGCAGATTTTTGTCCACGGAACGACAATATTCAACCTGATATAGGTTAATTTTAAAACGTTTCACTGTGAATACGTTTTTAATAAAGAAATGAATTTCAGTTTTAGCGATGCGTTTTCGCTGGTGCACATATGATTTTGTTATCTGCGTACAAGAAAGTTCAGTGTAGCATTGGCGCAAAGATGAAGACAAGGATGTATCATTACTAAAAAACGGTACGAGCAGAAATAGGTTTAACTGTATTACATGTACTTAACTAGAAAAAAGTGGCAAATAAATAAGACAAACATTATACTTAAATAAGTTTGTAGTATTTGTAGATTCAAGTAGATGGAAAACAACCTAATACATTTACTAACGATAGGCGTGTTAGGCTGGTTGCAATGTGGTGCTTACGTTCTTGTGAGGGTTGCCTTTCAAATTTATTTGATAAGAACTGATAGTGAACTTGCGAACAACATTCAACTATGAAAGCTAGCCTAAACATATACGAAGTAAAGAAAAAAATAAATGTTAGGAATATATGCAGGAGACAGTTTACTAAAGTGAATCCCGATAGACTAAATGAATGATGAAAGAAAAATGAAATCCCGGAAACTTGGAGAATAGCAGAGGTGATATCACTATTTAAAAAAGGAGAAAGAAATAAATGCCAAAATTATAGAGGAATTAGCCTCTTAAATACAGTGTATAAAATCTATTGTAAAATAATCAATAATCGACTTCGGATAATCACAGATGTACTCTTATCTGAAGAACAAAATGGGCTCAGGAAAGGACGATCGTGCAGTGATAATGTAACGGCGATAAAACAAATAATAGAGAAACGACGTGAATTTAACCTCGAGACACTCACAGCGTTTATCAATTACGAGAAAGCCTTCGATCTAGTAAACAGAGAACAATTATGGAATATACTAGGGAAAAGAGGATATCCCGAATATCTAATCCGAACAGTTCAAAGTTTGTATAGAAAAACTCAAATAATAACAAATACGGGGTCAGAAAAGATGGTACCAATAATAATAAATCAAGGAGTCAGACAAGGGTGTAGCTTATCGCCCACTTTGTTGAATATTTGTACCGACAACATAGTTAGACAATGAAGAGAAGAAGGAAACCCGTCATAAGACTACGTCCTGATGATGGCGGCAATAAAATTGTGAAGACGGAACAGGCAATAAAATGCCTACCCCGTGAAGTGAAGAAGAGAAGAAGAATCACGATAGAATACCACATAAAGCTCAATCTGGTCAACAATAGGTCGAGAAAAGGAACACTCGACTGTGTGTATTAACAACAAAATTATTTAAAATAGGAACAATTCCCAAGAACCATCCTGAAAGATGTCTCTTTAGATTACTAAATATTTTGGAAAAAGAGAGATTTGTTATGTTCGATTCTGAGGCTGAGAATTTTGTTGCCCATAGAAATGACAACTAGTTGTTTATAACTGTAATATAAATTTAAAAAAAATTCAGCAGAAAAAAAGAAAGTAGTGGTTTCATATCCTAACTTTACACTATAATATAATAGAAATGTGGGAAGCCAATATGTACGAAATTGGCATAATAAAATATGAAATTATCAAATAGTAGAGTAAACAAGTAGCTAATAAAGCTCACTAAAGAAGAAAAACTCAATTTTTGAACAATCTGTAAGGAATACCAATGCTTTCATTGTTATCATAACTTCCTTTAACTGTATCTTTCTTATCTATTGATATAAAATAATAAAACTTTTAGTGTTTAAAATGCATATAAAAGCGCATCATTCACAAATAAACATATTTTTCTTGACGTTTTTGACTTGGTCTTGCTTCATTTATAATACATCTAAAATTCTAGAAGGCTTCGCAGACGAGCTGCGACAATCATTAAAAATGGTATTGTAGTGTATGCACCTCTTCATAATCTCAGATATAATAAAAATGTTGCAGTCATTTTTGATTACGAAGAACATTATATTCGCAGTAGATTTTAACGTTAACGATTTTGTACCTGTTCAGCTGATAGTATTATAACTACTTTTCCAGATTTTTATCTCCGCTTGGGTTAGCAATTCCAGAAAAGGTTAGAAAAACCAATTCAGGAACCAAAATAGTTGCTGCTGAAAACCGTTTGTGAGCAGTTCAACAAGAGGTTTACTAGAAAGCAATATTGTGTCCACATTTTATATTTTTTGTTATATAAGTATTGTTAAGAGTTTGGAATATATGTGTTGTTAGCAACAAATACATCGTAAGCTATACTACGCCGATACTACATATTTTGTTTGGTTTGTATACACCCAAACCATGTAGAGGGACTATTTGGCGACAAGATGCCAGTTAATAAAAGGGCGTTGAATTAAGTACGAAATATATTTCGTGGAGCAGACAAGGGTGTTGTTTCGTTTAAATTACTTAAGTACGAGAAACGTTTTGGAAGTAAAACTGATGTATTTTCCGCCTAATATCCATTTCTGAGCCCCCGTCATATTTGATCGCATGAATTTGTAGCAGGTCCTTCCAATATTCTTATCCTCGTATTTTTAAAACAAGCAGACCAACGAGCTTCTTGCTGTAAATTAGATAATCTTCTTGTTGAAACACTTATCATTTCAGATACTTTCTACGTGACATTCACTAAAGATTGGTCGCCCCTATTATTTAGATGATAACTTAACACATTCACTAATATTTGTTTCTCCCTCTTGCTTAACTAATCACATTGTATAAACTTTATGAGCGCCACGATGTTTAGGAAGTAACTAAATTTGCGAAAGTTGTACATAATTAGTAAAAGCTCATTATTTCGAATTGATGTTCAATACGAGAAGGGTGAAAATATATAAGAATTTTCTAATCCGCTTAGGGTAATCGTTATTGACGTCGTTACTGGAAACGTCCTTTGTTATAATCAGCTTCTTGGCTAAGTTACATCCTAATTTGAGGTATAGCAGAAATTAATTACTTAACTATGATGAATATTAGGGAAGTATTTTAAATAGATAGAATTAAATAATTTAAAATTGTTAAATACACAAGAGTATTTGACGTGAAAAAGTTAATCGTCTGAGAACCCCTCAAGGCTTACATGATTCTTACAGATTAGTGCAATTTAAAGTGTGAACTTTGGTATAGATGTTAATGTACGCAGACATGCCAAATTTCATTAAAATCGGTCAGTACTTTCTGAATTATGGAATGTCATATGTCACAATTGATTGGTGCTGATGTTTACATAGGCTTTCATAATGGTACTTGCAACGGTTAGCGGAACGTCAGCATCAATCAATTTCACGCTAACGTGGTCTAAGTCCGAAGAGATGACTTCATTAGACACAAACTGCGGAAGCCTAAGATTTCACATTAGAAATAAATATTTAAATAAAATTTTAATATTTAAGATTTTCGCTATTACGATACATTCCCATACGACTAATATGCTATGGCTCCTCTTAAAAAATCTCATCTATAATACTATAGCAAACGTATGGAAGGTATATCAGCTTGTCATTAAAAGTAAAATCATTCAATTAAAATTTCGTTCTGGCTCCAATAAAATTCATCATTTTAACATCACTCTAGAGGACAAGAGGCAGTTAGACTTCTACGCTAATGGTCTGGGGTTCAATTCCCAGTACCGGAACATAAGATTTTTACGACCGTTTTCCCTTGCAAGGCAACGGCAAACGAGCGAGGTATTCTGCCTAGTACATCTTCTGTGGAGTAGAGTGTCTATACTACCTATAATATGGAGTCCATTTAAAATGTAGGTCCTATATATTTGTAGTACTTTAAAACGCGCGACACAGGCATAGGAAAGAAGAGTCTCGTATGATACAAAGCACTCGAATAAGAAGAAAGAATATCAGAAAATAGTTTACCTGACCATATTACGACCGATAATGAAGGATATTTGAGGAAAAATTGTTAGAAAGCGTAACAAAGATGTAAATACCGCAAGAATCAGACTTTTTGCAACAAAATTGTAAGGTTTATTTGCATTCTTATTATTTATTTGTAGAAAAATAAAGAAGAAAATTATTTACAATGCTACACCTTATTTTGTGACATTTAGCTTACAAAATATTTTTAATACTCCGGTTAAAATACTTTCGATGACATCATACCTTACATATGAATGACGAAATATTGGTAGTTTCGCGAAGACTTACTTCCCTCTTAACGCATGAATATTAAGATAATCTAATCATGATTTACAGTTACATGCCAAGTTGATGAAATCATCAACCGGAATTAATTATCACTAATTAATTCTTGAAAACTACAGAAAAAATCGATCTCCTATTAAAATATAATAGTAAACTCTGCATAAAAGAACGACCTTAGACAAAAACGCTAATGATTGCGTTACCTTTGAACACGCTTGACCTGCAACCTCGCGCACATTTATTGCGATTGCTACTCGTAATAGGTGCAAAAATGAAAAACGTTATTTGCAATCAGATATTATTAATAAATTAAGTGCGCTGAGTAATTGGCGTTTCGAAGGATTCTGTGCATTCGTTGAGGTTTCCAACCGCAAGGGCGAAACAGCACCTTCATGTTTGGTTGGGCATATTAACTTTTGTATTTGTGTTTACATGGGTAATTATGAATATTTATGTACTGGCTTAAAAAAATTACCTATGGCTAAAAATAAAATTCCATACAAATTTAATTTTAACTACATGTTTACAATTTTTTTAACGTTAAATGCGATGACGTTGGGAGATTAGTTTTACGAGCAAAATGACGTGACATATTTGGACGTCGGATGACCACTGGATGATGCCTGAATATGGCACATCCTGAATTACATTTTTCTTCCTTAGCTGTCAACAAAGGCGCCGAAATATTGGCGCTATTAACATTAAACATGATAGGAATAACTTATCAAACAGGGAAAGGTCGAGAGGAGGAGAAATTATAATAATGGATTTAATAACTGTTGGAAAAAATTAAAACGCGTTTTAAATGCTACCAAAATATGAAAGAGAAAGTGTAAATGCTAACATTCAGATCCGTTTATTAAGTAGGTAAAATTGCAGAATTAGGAAAAGGATGACTAAATCGCAAATCCAGTTAAGAATTCGCAGAAACAGCCAAAAAACTAACTTTTTATACATTTAATCCGTTATAGCTTTTAACCTCGAAAGAAAGTGGTACAAAAACCACTCATTTCTATCCTAACAAGAAACTTAAAGTAAAAGGCAGGTTGCAGAATGAAATGGAAAATTTGCACATTTTTTACGCAATGAGTAGGATTAAGCCGGAGGTTTGCAACGCTGTATTTCTTAATTCCGGATTCCGGAAATAAAGTTCCTGCGAAAAAAAAGTAGCCTTGACCGAGTACCGACAATGATCTGGATGTTGACAAGGTTATAAATATAGTAAACATTGCGTTTATACTTCTATATATTTACACATTTGTAGCTTTAGTTGTGTAAGCTGCATCCATAGCATAATAATAATAATTTGGAGTTTGTTACCTCTAAATAGTTATTATTAGAAGATTAACTATACAGCCTGTTTCAGAGTAAGCGCCTTATTTTTTTTAGCCACACTATGGGTATACTTTCAAAATATTTGGCAGTAATATCTTTCAGGACATTCTCTACACGATGGTGATATCAGATTTTCAATTGGACGAATTAAAAATAATAATAACGAAATAAAAAAAATGGCGACTTTCAACTTTTTTTTTAATGGAATGCCATCATTTTTCTTTATTATTGAGATCCTAAAAACATTCTTTTTACGATAGTATTTCGTTTTTCTTAAAAATTCACTTCTTTCCCTATCAAAAAGCAAACTAACATTTTAATCTACTTTTTGAAACTCAAAATTAAAAATTTACATCAAAAAAATTAGGTATTTACAAATAATGCTCGAAATGATTTCCTTCTTTTTCAATACATAAATTGAAACGTCGTCCAATGGAGCCAATAGATCGAAGGATAATTTCCGGAGAAATTTTGTTATGCAAGTACGAATTCTCTCTTGCATATTTTCAATAGTTGTTGGTTCAACGATGTACACCTGGGATTTTACATACCCCCAGAGAAAAAAGTCCAGTGGTGTCATATCAGGTGACCTAGGTGGCCAATCAACTGGTCCTCCACGACCAATCCAACGGTTCTCGTATCGATGATTTCAAAACTCCCTAACTGGAAGGGCATAATGTGCTGGAGCGCCATCTTGCTGCCACCACAAATTATTTCTGCTATTTTGTGGGGGTTCATTTAGATGATTTTGAATTTCATTTTCTAATAAATTGAGGTACTTCTCTCCATTTAGTCTATTAATAAATATTGGCCCAACAGTGTGCTGTCCTATAATTTCACACCACACGTTTAAACTCCATCGATGTTGACAACGTCGCTCACGGGTTCAGTGTGGATTTATATTATCGTAATAATGCATGTTATGTCTTACAACAACAGCATCATTTCGAAAACTTGCTTCGTCCGAAAATAAAAAGTTGTTAAAAAAGATTCCATTTTGTCCTATCTGTTGCAAACCCCACTGTGCAAAATTTATTCTTAACAGAAAATCATTTTCGGTTAATTCTTGGTGAAGAATCATTTTGAATGGGTGAAATTTATTTTTTTATTATCCTCCAGATCGAAGTATGCGATATTTCAACCAAATTTGCAATCTCCTTAGTACTGACATGGGGATTCTCAATAATGTGTAGCATTACCTGGTTTTCGTTGTCGTCATTGCAAGCAGGTGGGTTTGCATGTACCGCTTTTCTTATAATCCACAGTTCCCGTTTCACGCGTTCTCTCCAATAATTTAGTAAATGTTCGATGTTTAGGGTGCCTTCTGTTTGGATATTTATTTCTGTACAATCTGGCTGCTTCATAAGGATCTTCATTTGCTTTTTCAAATATTAGGAGCATATCAATTAACTCGTCTCTCGTATAACTTAACGGCATTTTAAAAACGTATCAATTAATTTTAAATTAACAATTATAATCTTCAATAATACAATTGTTATTAACAAGCACTGACAACTAAATTGCATTGATTGACGTTTGACTACTAGATTAAAGTTTAATTGTTTCTTTTGTGTCTACCGCTACTTGATATTGGACAAAAATAACATCGAGTGTAAAACATTCATGCGCTACTAGATTAAAATGTTAGTTTGCTTTTTGACAGGGAAAGAAATGAATTTTTAAGAAAAACGAAATACTATCGTAAAAAGAACGTTTTTAGGATCTCAATAATAAAAAAAAAATGATGGCATTTCATTTAAAAAAAAGTTGAAAGTCGCCATTTTGA
>JABXWE010007596.1:0-45723 GCA_014611495.1 Limonius californicus
GATATAGGATATAGGATATAGGATATAGGATATAGGATATAGGATATAGGATATAGGATATAGGATATAAGATATAGGATATAGGATAGGCCTACTTCAGGGAAGCGACCCTGCCCACGCAAGCTTTGTTTTTCACACTCTCACCACATCCTTCAAATCCGGGGAGGAAGCAAGTCCCAACCTTAATCCTACCTAGCTCCATTTATCCTGAACCATCTGTTCCAACTGGCCGACACACTCGGCAAGCATGGCCTTTTAATGCCAAAACCTTCCAAAACCGAAACGAATGATATGATGAGTCTTAAAACTACAAAACCCAGGCGAGTAGAGTGAATAACTCAGATTCTCCCACTAATAAGACAGTCTGCCTCGTGGATTCTGGAGGAGGCTAAAACTCAGTTTACCCGAAGAACAATATCCCTATTCCACAAAAACCTATCTGGGTTGCAACATATAACATACTGCGCTTAAGTGTGAGCAGACTACAGGGAGTCCTAAAATCAGGACACTTGTTATATCAGAAGAATACGAACACAGACTCCCGCCTGGGTGGAGTAGCGATTCTGATTAATAAGAAACTAAAGTATCGGGTAACCAAAAGCAAACAGAGTAATCTACGTCATCTTGAAGATCAACAAAAGATACTACAAATAACACAGGTGTACGCTCCGACAAGCCTCTCAGAAGGCCAGGAAGCCGAACAATTTTACGACAGCTAGAAGGTTGGAAAACACTAAGTTTTCGATAATCAATGGAAAGCAATTAAGCAAAAGACTTCGTGATGGAGACTGTAAAATAGGATAGGCCTAGAATAATTTTAAAGTCTCAGCGAAAATGATCCTCAGCATGAGATTTTAAAAGTTATTCTAGGTCTATCCCAATTTACAGTCTACATCACGAAGTTTTTTGCTTAATTGCATTCCGTTGAGAAATAATTTACTGTTGATAAAGTGGTGTAGCTGCCAATGTATGTGGATAACGACTTGAACCAAAAAAATATATATTAACGAGATTGTTAGGGATGTAACCACATCTCACATCCTGCCCTCCAAGCCTGTTTGTCCATCCAATCACCGTCTCGTAGTCCTCTGGTTTCCATCGATTCTTGTACTTTTTGTACCCAAGTTCAGGCCGGTCTTCCTCATTTTCTTCGAATATTTGGGGATCAATCCCATATTTTCTTTGACCATCTGTGAGTGTGCATCCGTTGCATGCAGCCATACCACTTTAGCCTTTTAGCTTCTACGGTGTCGCTAATTGATCTATGTGCATCCATCCGTTAGGGAATCTGAACATTTCTGTTATGATCGAGTCTGGCGACGCCACAACTGCGCCTCCAGAAATCCATCTCTAGAGCTTTCAATTTATTTTTGTTTCTCATGGTAACTTGCCACACTTCAGAGCCATAAGTGGTGATGCTTTCAACAATAGTTTTGTATACAGTGCGGTCGTAAAATGTCCTCCCCCCTACTAACCTTTGAACGACTTGATATTTTTTCACAAAATTTTATGTGCTCTAATGGGAGGCTAAATACTAATTTTTAGCCTAAATCTAAATTATAGTTTTTAAAATGGCGGCTAGGCGCCATATTGAATAACATTTTTATATGGCAATATGGGTAGACTGACCTCATTTGAAAATTATTTTAATTCTGCGTCCGTTTCTTGAGTTTCATAAAAAATATTCATCCCGAAGAAAGTGACATATGATTGAAAATTACATGTTTATGGAAAAAACTTAGATATGAAGCAAAAAACGTATGCTCTCGAAATGTTCACCATTGAAAAATAAAGAAGAAAATGATTCTAGAACACAACAAATCTTATTTTGTACAACAGAACTGAATAGTAACACTATTTTAATAAATGTTCGAAGTGTACTTTTTGGCGTTCCTGGCAATGGAAAAACCTATTTAACACTTTGAACGCCGTGCCAGATTTTGCGGTTGGGTCTATGGCGCCGGGGTAATTTTATTGAAAATGCTTGCTGCTAGAGTGCTTCAGTGACAATATGTATTACTAATTATTTAATTTTTGTGTTTAATTAGCTCATTAGTGGTGTGCATAGTATATATGCACGCGGCGCCTAATTAAGTTTATTTGATTCTGCGCCGTATGCATACATATTATCACGCACATTTCTACATAATACACGTACCAACTATGTAGTTTCAACTGGTCTGAGAGTAGCTCGTCTGACCCTAAGACAGATACCGAAAATGGTACCAGTAATCATGAAATATATGCAACTGATAAAAACACAAAACGCTGTTCTTTACATCTGTCCAGCCTGTCCAGGAAAACCACCAATCTGTGTAGAATGTGTTTATGTTTACAGGAATACAGAAGATTGTTTATTTCATGTTTTTATAATAATGCTTCTGATAGTTGTATGATGTTTACCTAATATTATTTACTTTAATTTTTTTGCAATATTTTTTTTGATAATTATGTGCAATAAAATGTGTTCATTGGTGTTCATCCAATTTTTCTGAATTTATTCCCATTAGTCTAAATTAAATAAGAGGTAGGGATCTCGGTGGTCTAGCGCAGAAACGCGTTGCCACTCGAGGTCACACTGAATTGCGCTTGTTCCGGCGTGGTTTCGAATCCCCGCTGGGGCGACCGCAATTCAGTTAGTTAAGTTTAGGGTGCATGCTGCATGAATGGTTAGTGTGTAAGGGACGCCCGCACCCCCCTGAAGTAATGCGAAAGCGGTTCCGGGGGGGGAACGGTAGTATGAATAAATGGAAAAAAAAATTAAATAAGAGGTCAAAACAGCACACAGCAGTTTCAGAAACTTACATATTTCAATTTAGAGCCAATAATTAAAAAAATTGACGTAAATCAATCAAAAAGAAAAATTTTCACTGGCCATTTTAAATCCTTTCCCGTATTTTCTCGGGTTCTGTTTGAAAAACTATCGATTAAAGATATCTCCGCAAAAATATCCAACGAAGGCAGGTCAGAGGATAGCGGAGGCCATTCTGTTGGACCATGACGACCAATCGATCGTTCACCGTACACTACAGCGAGATAAGTGCGAACTAGCCTTCTAAAATGAGGAGGCGCGCCATGTAGCTGGAATATGATATCCATGTCAAATTCGTTTGGATTATTTTCAGCAATCTCTACTATTAACGGATGGATGAGGTTTTCCAGCATGTTCAAGTAAACATGGGGATTTTCATCGCAGCAATATCTTACAATTTGTCTATTAACAAACCCATTTAAATAAAATGTGCATTCGTCACTAAAACAGATATTGCGCAGGATGGGTTTCTTGCAATGGTTTGGGTCATGACCTCACAAAATTCAATACGTCTATCCGGATCATCTTCAATCAAGTGGTGTAGAATCTTCATTTTGTATGGATGGAACTTATGCCGTTTTAAAAACTTTTTGACAGTGGTCGCCGATACATCACATACCGCAGCTACATATGAAGTTGATTGCTGAGATTGTACTACCATTTCACTGACTATCTGAATTTGTTTGTCTTCTGAAATTGCGGTTGGTCCAGGGTTTTTCCTGTTTTGCACACTTCCAGTGTTAATAATTTTTTGCACAAATTCTCTCAGATGCGTCCTCGAAATAGGACGGTCGGGAAAACCTTCATTAAATATTTATTTGGCTTCGTGAAAGTTTCGATTGGCTTCAGCATAAATAAAAATTGCTTCAGTTTTTTCCTGCAAAGTTTGGAACATTCGCCATAATTATTATTAGTATCATCGATTCTTACACTCAATATTCAAACGTGAGCAAACACAATAACTTAATCAAAGTGACAGAACAGAAAGACTAATTATTTCATTTTCTTTACTTCTGTTGTTTCGCCTGCTACATTTTTTTAGCGTTTGGTTAATATCAGAAACAGATAAGTTGGAAGTCTGTCATTTGTTTTTAATCTTTAAAATTTTCCCAAAATATATAATTATACTCTACTTAAAAGAGACAAATGGGGTGTCACTCGAACCCCATTGCCATTTAAAAAATATTCAAAATGACGGCTAGCCGCCATTTTGCAAGTTATAAAATTTAAATATGTCCTAAAAACTAGTATTTACCCTTCCATTCAAGCACACCAAAGTTTGTGAAGAAATATCAAGTGGTTTAAAAGTTAGTAGGGGGGAAGGACATTATACGACCGCGTTGTATCGTATATAGTTTTGGACTCTTTTGTTATTCTGTTATTCCACAACACAGAGTTTAATTGCTTTATTGCGCTTCGTCATTGGCCAATTTTATTGTTTATGTCTTCATTGCTGTTTCTATATTCAGTGAAGGTAACTCCGATGTATTTGAATCCTTTGGTATTCTTTATTACTTCTGATTCAATGTTTAGATATTGTCCTTTTTCTCCCACGACGAGATATTCGTTTTTTTCATATTAACAGTCAGACCCCACTTTTGGTACTCATCGACAAGCTTCCGTGTGTAATTTGAGTCAATTTCGTCTGCCGCCACTACGACTTGGTCATCGGCGAAGAATAAAGTAAACAACGCGTCGTCATTTATCTGTATGCCCATGTTGCGGCATTATTTCATCCACTGCTGCAGGGCTTCGTTTAAATATATGTTAAATAATATGGGTGCCAAACAGCAACCCTGTCACAGCCCCTTTGAAACTTCCAACGCTTCAGATATTTTATTTGCCATCGTTATGGCAGTAACACGGAATATAAGTTTTTTATAGCATTTACGTACATATTATTCACACCTATATTATGCATGCAGATCCACACGTTATTTAGCGGAACGATGTCATAGGCTTTATGTAAATCTACGAATATTGAATGGACCTATCTTCTACGAGCTGTATTTTTTTCAAGTAATTATTTAAGTAAGTATTTAAGTAAAAAACATTTCTTCTGATAAATTGGTGTTTATTTTTGAAACCGATCATTTCCTGACATTTGTTGATGGTCTTTTTTTCTAGTCCTGGTGTGTATAGTACAGTCCCGAAAATATTGTTCCTATTTTTGAACACCCTGTATAATAGAACAATAACAATCAAAATAGGGAAGATTGATGAATAAAGCAGAACATTCTGAATCTTCTAAAAATTCTTCAATATTTCGAGCTGCTGTAGAACTGAAGGAATTTTAGAAGAACATTTTTGTTCAATGAGGAGCACAAAAATTAACGCAGTCATGGTCAATACTAACTACCGAATTAAAATCGGAAACAAGGACGTTGTAACTGAGACTGAACAGTATCAATCCTTAAATAAACAAGAAATTGACAAACTCGTGTAGCCGCCGCCCACTTTAATTAATTTATACTGAACACACACTATGTCAATTACGAGTAAATATGTGCTCAATTTTTGCAAAGCTGCTCGATTCCAGAAAGTTAAAGCGAACATACGTCACCAGTGTCATAAGAGTGTTATCATATGTATTTCTTCCGCACCAGGAGAGCATATTCTTGAAAGTCCTATTTAAAGTGAAATCAACAAATACAATAAGATGTTACAGATTAGCTCCACAGGTTCATTTTTAGTTGGTTATTAATTGTTGGAACTAAGACATTGGTAATGCCTTTCGTCTTATTCATAAGAGATGCGATTCAACAAAATAAAGAAAATGTAATTTGCCCAATTTCTTTGTAAGTATACAGGGTGTCCTTTAAATGCCTTAAAAGCTTCAGGTAGAATTTTTCCTTTATGAATGCTTAATACAAATCTTCAAAAAAAAGTAGGTATTTGAAGCTTAGTTTTCTTGTACGAGAGTGTTAAAGTTCATATCTTTAAAACAAAATTTCATGGAAACAATAACGAGAACTTTAATGTTGCACGTGTCTGCCGATAAGTGACTCACTGCCACTTGATTATGTAAAGATTAATATTGAGTTGACGCTCTAGTTGCTCTTCTGGAAGTACTATTAAAAATGATAAATTTCGTAAATACTACATTTGACAACAGTGCAAGGCCATGGTATTGTGATGAAAAGTAGAAAATTTGTTTTTCGACATTTGTCAAAATGCTTCATGTAATGTCGGCCTACTAATTAAATTCTCCATAAATGCAAAGACATCGTCAACGTTGCCAAGTATAATATTCTTTTTTAGTGTCTCATGTGAGGAAACTAAGCACTATAGGAAGTTCGTGTTAGTGTTTTTGAGGACAGTATTTCTTACAGAAGAGTGCTACCTGAAGCTTTTAAGGTATTTAAAGGACACCCTGTATATAAACATTTAACAAGAATGAAAAGTTTGATTCTATGTCTCAGCAATTATCAAGAAAGGGTAAAGTGTCTACTACTAACACAAACTGACATACATTTATGCAGCAAAATCAACTGGAATATTCCAACGTAGAAAATTTGTTTGCGTAGGTACTAGTGGTGCATCGCAGAAGGGGCTGTGAAAATTCGATATCCTTAACGTATTTCTAAACCACTCGTGTACCGTTTCAGCAGTTCATCCTAACTCTCTCGGTTATCGGCTGGATCTGGAATCTTTTTCCTCTTATTGCTTATTCTGTCGGTTATTACAAATTCCAACCCTTCCAAGATCGGATTTATTGCAATAACGTTGTTCGCCTCGTAAAATCGTTCTGATTTGTTTCGTCTTGTCTACTGGCAGCTGCGAAACTGATTTTATGTACCCTTATTTCCTTATTTTATATTCATAGCTCGAGATCGAGTCATACAATATGCAAAACGCTCCGGTTAATGTTTCAAAACCTACCGTAGGCCCAACTGGAATGCTATAAATACGCGAAATCGTGATAAGGTTATATCAATATGCTATTCCAGGGCGATCCTCTCATCTTAAACGATTCTGAATTTTACTTTAAACAAACTTTCCATTTTTTATCAAGGAGAAACAGAAGACGGCTCTTTTCGACATCATTCTGTAATCAGATTGATGCCGGAGCTAATTATAAAGTTATATTTGCAGAACATATTTTAAAAAGAAAGTCTCGGAACTGCCTCCAGTTATACAAAATTAAAAGAATCTTGTTTCATAAACTTCTACTATTATGAAAGGCATTAAGAAATTTCAGTATTGTAAAGGATCTCTTGCTTAGTTTCTGCATGTTGCTTGTTACTTTTACCAATAGGGATGTATACCTTTGAAATTTATCTCAACAGGAAAGCCTTAAAGGCAACAAATACATTGCGAAAACTTTTTTCCCTCTTGCTTTGTGCACACATTTTGTTTTTATGGCAGATTGAGTTTCATTCGCGTACAAGTGAAGCAAGTTAATTGAAATCCGATTTTATTTTCGGATATCCATCGTACGCTTGTAATTTTTAATAGCGCCTCTCGCAGAAAGATATAGAGACAGTTACCCCTCAATTATCCGGGTGCGAGATAAAATGCAGTGGACTGAAAGAGCATGCAAAATCTCCATGCAACTAATCCAGGAAAATTCCGCTACAATGGGTTTATTTCACCATTTTCCTGTATCCGCACCGGTAGAAAATTAGGACTGAGTGTTACTCTGAATAGCCGGCTTAATCCGTTGATGGTTTACTAAAAATTGGAGCAGGGAAATTGGAAAATGCAAATTTTACTAGTCTACACTGACAAAGTGGAGCATTTTAAATAATATTCGTTTTGTTATGGTAATATTAATAAAACGCCGGACAAAACAATTTTTTAAAGTAGATACACGCACCAAGCATGTAAGCTGCCGGGATATTGGCGCTATTAAATTAAACACGGCATAAAGGGTCAATTAATTAACTTGTCCCCTTTACGCATTACGTGTATACTGGTTAATCAAAATTGATTAAACACAACACAAAAATCAGAGAGGTTAGCTCAACAAATATATTTCCACGAAAAATGCTTGAAAGAATTTATACCGCATAATTTACATTGTCTTTGTGCCTAACCAAGTTTGTACGTTGAATATTTGATCTGGCAAAACCATGGAATCGAATGGTGTAGCAATACAGACGAGGTGGTTAAATGGGTCGGTTTATTCGTCTGTCAACTTCCCGACACGGACCAACGCGTACCAGCGCTTAATTAGAACACCGAAGGAATTGCACCAAGCCAAGAGATTTCTCACGGCGGGCGTTGCGTGTAACCGCTTTTGTAGTTTTAGTTACACCTCAGTTCCCAAAACGTTTCCACACTTATTGATTATTCCTACTTAACAGATCCGATTATCCTCCGCTAGCATCCTAACTTTAAATTTAAACGTACCCCAAACGCCTGGAGGGAATTATCTATTCAGGCTGGAACTTGCAACAACATTCTGACAACCAACTACTCTAGAGCTAAATGCGAATCTGAGTTAACTTTGAAAACTTACGATTCATATCTACAGTAATAGAACTCGAAATTGGAAGCGCCATATTATTATTGGAAGCTTGGCAAGTAAATACCGCATGCAGATCCTTCCTCGTCAATCGATGCAGATACAAGGTGTTTTTGATTCTTCTCTTTGAAAAGAATTCGGAAGAATTATCCAGGAGGGTGTTTTCTTTCCACCAAGTGACGTTAGGTTGTGGTCGACCTATAACATTTTTACTGAATTTTATAACAAAAGTATTATATGTCAGTTTACCTCCAATTGCAACACAAGTAATATTAACTAGATCTCCTTCATTGTAAGGCCCGACCACGTGGTGGTTAATTGCTACTCCTTTTTCGTTGAGTACAATAATTTTTTCTGGAGGAACTTCAATTTAAAGTACTTCGTTAATTTCTAGGTTGTTTAATACAATGCTCTTACATACTTATAACAGTTAAATTAACTTTGTAATGTTGACTAGGGTTTCTACTGTAGTCTACTCTGCAAAGATATATTCCAGCGTCGCTTTCTCTTATATCTGCTAGGACCAATTTAGGTGGTTCATCTTGGTAGCGGAATGATCCGCGTCCTGTTAAAATGGCGTCTGACCAGTGATCTCCATTTTCAAGCGATTTATCGCGAGCATCGAACCTGATTCAGGAAAAAAAATAAAAAAATGGTTAATTGCAGGGAGTGTTAATTTCTTACGTGTATATTGATGTTTGGCGTGGGGTTCCACTTCCCTTGTACCATACGACGGTTTGTACTCTATCACGTAGCGTATGAAGTGATATATTGCAGGGTATGTTTGCTACACCCCCTTTCACAACCTCGAGCATGTGAGAAACATGTACTGCAATTAGAAAGCAATTTACAACAAACGTATAAGAATTTATAACTGTATCTGTAGCTAGTTTTACGCTTGTAAGTAACACAAGTGTGTAATACTTAACTTCAGCAAAATTTCTGAGTTAACGTAACACAAATAAAATCCATATATTTATAGAGCAAGAGACCAACATGGCATTATACGGCCACATCATTGCATACGGTATGTTTGCAAATAAAACTGTTACATTCACTAAACTTTTATTAAAAATAAATGAAAATTTATATACTATATCTACATAAACAAGTTAAAATAAAACAATACATGAAGTACAGAACATATAATAAACAAAACGAAACAACATTTTAAAATTGTAGTTATTTATAATTTTGTCCCATTATGTGTTGTGAAGAAACAATCAAGGCAATAATGCTTGTTACATGCATTACATTTCATCGTACTTTGAGGACATTTTTTCATGGCCTGTTGTCTTCCCGATTCTTCGGTTATCCTGGCATAACAAGCAACACAGCGACGCCTTCCAGGTCGTCCAAGATTTTCAAGTTTATGTAGGGGATCTTGGTTGTTCAGATTCCTAACTTGTTCCAACTGTTCGGTATTTTTTATTAACCCCGAAATTACTTTTCCCTAAATTTGGTAATTGACATTTTTTCATTTGCAATTTCTTGAAAGGCAACATAGGCATTTACTAATGCTGTCCCAGTTAGTAGCTTTATAGCCAATATTCCGTACCATTTCACGCGTTTGCGCAGGGACGTTGTCACGCCTTTAATCTTTACTATGTACAAAAATTGGTTGAATTACAAAAACAACCTCATCACTCCGCCACTGTTTAGGTAGACAATTACACATTGACAGATACCAGATTCGCGGAAACCCAATCGAAGAAGAAGTAGGTTCAAAACAAATAATTAATAGGCGCCACCGACTTATAATTTTCTAGCATCGTCCGTGGTGGTAAATGAGAAGTCGGACCCCAAGAGAAATAATCACCTACCTATAAATTATTTATATCTATCCTTTACGTAGACTTAAATCCAAGCACAATCGTAAAATAATTATCCAACAAAACCCATTCACAGTTCTAAAATTTCTATTCCAGGACAATGATTTAACATAAAAGTAGAAGTCCCAATTTTACGTTACTCTACCGGAATATAACGAAAATTAACTTGGCAACTCTCAAACAATTTTTAGGACATTTATTGCGCTACACAACCATATGCTAGAAATTTTTAGCACATTCCGTAACTTCGAAGTCCTTCGCGTCACGAATACATGCGTGATCAACGATCAAAAACTATCGTCAAGGCGTGAACTCTTACAAACGCAATATCAACCCACTATTATGGTACCCTATATATCTGCTTTATCTCTCCATTTCTGCACCATCATGCCCTGTTCAGATTTTTCGGCTGTTGTTTCACCCACTTTTAGCTTCTTTTTTGTGACGCTTTTTGGAATAAACTTCCGATTAGATCGTAACGTTCCCATCAAGTGTGTTTGACGTTTCAGTAATTCCTGTGCTAATGGTACCGAAGTGTAGTAATTGTCTGTGCACAGGGTACGGCCATTGTCCAATAAGTTGTGCATAAAATCCATGACGACTTTCGAAGGAATACTCTGGTGTCCATTTTTTGATTTTCTACAATATATTTGGAAATCCTAAGTGTATACTTTTTCCAGAAAAAGTTTGAACATTTTAATGCCAAGTTTATGTCTTTTATTCACGATGTACTGTTTAAACTTAAGACGTCCGCGAAATGGTACTAGCGTCTCGTCAATGCAGATATATTCGGAAGGTACGATTACTTTTTGAAATCACTCTCGCAATTTATCTACCAACGGTGTCTGGAGTCTGTCTTCTGAAGATATTTCGTTATCGTTGAAGTGCATATTTTGCAGCAACAACTGCAACCTATTACGTTAAATAACGCTTCGTATGTGATTTATATAAATTTTGTTTTTCTCCCAATATAACTGTAATGTTGGAAACGAACATAAACCCATCCAAAGTATAACATCAAGCAGTTTTTCGATTTCTTGTGCATTTGTTGTACTCCATGTGTGTATACGAGCCTTGGGAAGTACATTCATGTTAGCACGCTGTTCGGCGTAACGAATGGTTTCAGTGAGCAGTAGAACAATTAGCGAAATCAACTTTACAACTACATACTTTACTAATTCGACTTATCCCCATGCTTATAATATCGTCGTTCACAAATAACTTGAAAATGTCGTAGGTAGTTTTATCGTAATAAGTTTCATACAATTCCGGATGGAAACCGTGGCTTACTACCATAAAATTGAAATTTTTCAAATGTCTGCCTGTTACAGGACCCCAGTTGAAACCGGCCTCGGTTTGAGCTGCATCTTCTTCTTCGTCGTTGGAAGGAAGGTATTCCATATTTTTTATGACATCTTCGATTGTTTCGTGTACTAGGTTCGTTTGCTTGGAATTATCCTTATCCATTCGTTTAGACAATGACGGTGGTTTAGTAATTCCAGTTGATGTGGAAGGTCCACAAACGTCAAGTTGTACCACTTCATGAGGACGTTTACGTGTGAATTTTTTTTTCTTAGCAGGTGGAGTTGCTTCTAATGAATCTGACGTGTCTGTTGATAAATCTGGTTCGTATTAATCGGAGGTACCATCTGGATCCCAAAGATTTATTACATGCTCGTCATCTGACAGAATTTCTTGCATCATGGATTCCAATATTTTTTGCTCTTTCTCGTACGACTGCATATTGGCAACTGATAACGTATACTACACTTGCACAAAAGCTAGAATGTGTAATTGCAAGTTCACACTTGCAAATGCATGGCGGGACGTTGAAAATGTTCAGTTCAGGGCCACATGAGTTAAATGTGTCACCACAAAAGAAAAAATCCAAAACTAAAACAAAATTAAAAAAAAATCATTTGTTTAAAACTTTATGTGTATATGAATAGATTTCCTACCAATTACTGCAATAAAAAGTAGGTGGCCTATTATAGGTCCAATTTTTTTTTATATGGCGGCACTTAACATGTTAATAATAAAGTACCGCGACATTTGCTCAAAAAGTAATCAAATTCAGTTTATCAAATTTCCTGTCATGTTCCAAGTAACTTTTAAAGCTATGTTTCTGTACTCTAAAATTAGGAAATATCCTTTTTCTGCAAACAAATTTCATAAATGTATAAGCCCCGTTATAAGTTATTATGGCTTCTGGTGTTAAATACGCTAAGAGATAAAACGACTTACTCGAGAGTGAAAATGCATTGCTAGACCTGTAGAAATGATAAATTTTAACGTTATAGCGGTGAAATTCTGGCTGAGGCACTGTGCCAAATGGTTTTCTTAAATATTATGGATGTTCCTATTGCTTATAACAGCACCATTTGTTTAGAAAAGCAGAATCTATTCAATTAACAACTTAATATTTCCTGCTGCGAAAATTTCGAACACATTTATTTTCCACATATTTAAGTCCCAAAATTTGGTATCTATTATTGCAATACTTATTCGCGTGCTAGTAGTTTATTGTATAATAGATGGAGAACTGTTATACTCAACCAATTCTCGATTCTAAACTATGTACATTAATTCCCTACCACTTCTCTCTGTCGTAATTTGTTCGATCTACAAAAGCCTGTACTAATACAAGTAGGATCTGCACACCTTTATTATGTGAGACGGACAATCGTGTGTATTTGTAAATACAAACTATATATAATTAGTTAGAGACTACGTGTATTGGGAAAGATCGTAACTTACATCTGGCACAGTTTGTGACACATGCTAGAAAAATTAGGAGCTTTATTTTGTATGATTGAATTCAAATCGTATTAAGCAAATTCTGATCAGAGAATTGTTTAGACTGGTGTCTGCCCGCATGCTCGCATCCATTTGCTCGTCACCGTTTGACCGCCACCGTTTGTCCACCTGTGGTTTGCTCGTGAGTCTTTATTGTCGATAACTATTTGATCACCACGCCGATTGATCGCCAGAGAGATCCTCAATAAGCTAATTATTCTCAAATATCATATTATTTGCAGGTATTTAGCATATGTTGTTGGTAATTCCAATAATATCGATATTCAAAGCCAGTTTGTCTGCTGTATTAAGCTTTATAGTCATAATACCCTCTAATACCAGGCCCATATGAGAAACAGACGAATAAGCAATTAAAGACATATAAGCTAACATGTATTCCATACCAAATTAGCGTAAAGTGTAATTGATTTTTATGTTGTTTACATATTTAAATGTTCTTAATTTAAATGCTGTAAAAGGTGTAATTGTTCGTCGAATATGCAACATTCTTTCTTCTTCATTAATAATATCATTAACACTGAATTGGTAGGATATATAATAACTGTGTTTTTCAATAACAAAAGTACTTGTTAAAAATTTAGAAAGCAGTCATAATATATAATTGTTTCTGAACTACTGCTTATAATCTATAGTTAAGTATCGGATATTTCTAATTACAGACGTTATCATGTGAACTTTATTTAATATGGACGTTATAACCAAAATTTAAAATAAATCAAAATTGTCTTAATCTTGTGTTAAAGTTTGGAAAATGTCATTCGATTTGTTGAGCATTTTAGTTTCAAAATTGCAGACAGTGGAAATTCTAATGTGGTATCAGAATGGTACCAGCTTAAGCTTAAGCTTAAGAAGTATGAGAGATTTATTTTCACTAAAATATCTAGAAAGACCTATTCCTTATATTCCAGCCATACAAACAATTGTTAGAAAATTTAAATGAGAGGGATGCGTAATAAATTCCCATAAAATACGAACTAAAAGTAATCACATTTTAACCGAAGACATGAAATTAAATATTTTATTCTACGTTGAAGAAATCATAATTAATAGTTATAACGAAAAATAATCATTAAAAAAGTCTGCGATAGCCGGGAATCGAACCCGGATCTACTGCTTGGAAGGCACCTATGACAACCGTTACACCACCTTGCCGTTGATGTATTTCTGTTGTACAAAGGAAGTACAATGCTCACAGACCTTACAGAAATATCACCCTGTCGATTTTTGTATTCAAATAAGTCATCATTTGCGTCCTATATACAGGGTGAAATATTTATTTAATATAAACACTGCATCAACATAACCTTCATACTCAAATAATTTACAACTGGTAACGTTTGCTCCTGTTTTTTAGCTGTCGGTATAGTTGGTTGCCTACACAGTAGGTGTAATTGACGCGTTCTTTTTAAAAGTATACATAGGCAATGTATACTAAGAAGAACAATTCCCTGTATTTAGTGGTTTAAAACGATAGCTGGTTAGATTTAAATAACATTACAAATATTATGTACATAAAAGAATTATATATGTTTGTTGCACAGAGTTTATAGCATTATGTAACGATGGTGTTATAAGAAAGATTTGCAGCCGGCAATGCTAGATTGGATAGTTAAATAGAATGTGGAGAATTGCGTTCCCCCAATTTTATAATTTCTCAGGTGCCTACGTGGTAAATATCCTAAATGATTTGGCACTAAGTTCATATATTGATATAATTAGATCTAAGTGGATAGTGGTGGTACTGTGTACTCCCAAGAACGCTGTGATATAATTTATTATGTATAAAAGTTATAAGTTACTATTTTATAATTAGAGCTTTGTGCTAATTTAGAGTACTGCCGTGTAAACCCGCAGGACTCTATGTTCTAATTTATTCGGAAAGTTCCTAGTTGGTTATTAGATCCATGTGCTCACTCAGGGTACTGCGTGGTCTCAAAGAGGCAACGCGCACCCATAGGAATGTGCGTCCTAATTTATATGAGTATTGTAAGTTAATTTTTCAGTATCAGAGCTGTGTGCTCATTCAGTAAACTGTGTGGACCCTAGGGGTACTGTCTGGCCGCAAAGCATACTGTGTGGGTCAGGAAGACTGTGTTACCTAATTAATTATAAGGGTTGTGACTTCCAACTTTATTATTAAAACTGTGCCCTCATTGGATTGAAATAACTCTGTAAAAATCACTGTGAGGACGATTTTGTTCTAAATATAATTTAGTCTTCTTATACTTGTCAGTAAGAAGCTGAAAGTGTGATAAGCTATTTTATTAATAAACACAAAACTACTTAGGCAGCTGTAACTAAAATACTCAATAATTAGTGTAGGACCAAAAGTATTCATTTGTAAAAAACAGTTAGCATACTGTAACCACTAGTTATTTTTTCTCTATCTAGGAACACTGTTATTTTTAATGAGGAGGTGGTAGGTCTTCTTTGTATAAATATATAGTTTTCCAAAAACACCTCAACATCATTGATCAACTTAAATATGAGAACATAACGTTAAACTACTAAATGTCAGTATTAATAGCTGTATCGGAATCCACCATTAAAATGTTGTTGTCTCGGCCTGTTACATCAAAAGTGCGTCGTTGATCGCTTTATTTTAAAGGTTTGTATCTCCAAAACATCTTATTACACATTAAAATTTATTTCAGTAAGTAAGCAAAAACAAACAGGTTACACAAAATCGTTGTTGGTTTACATAGGTAAAATTTGATTGTGTTGAAGCCTTGTAAATTATGTTACCAGTTATACATGTATTTGTCAATCAGAATCGAAATAAATTGAATATTGAGGCAATATCAAAAATACTGAACTGATTATGCTCGGCATTATTAAAGTAATTAATTGGGCAGTTGAATAAGTTTATCTAAAATAAAATATAACTAATATGGTATGCGAAAATAAATTGCTAAACACGCTTCAAATTGTCACTGGAACTGGCTATATTTCAGACTCAACTTTCTAAAGTATATAAAATTTTACAGTGGATAATAAATTATATTTTTCTTAATAAAAACACATTAATCAATTTTAAAGAATCTAAAAATCAATTTTTGCAATAAGTTCCAGTGCGTTGGCAAACAATTATAGTTATAGTATTTAACCTATACGTTTAGATTTTATTAAAAACGAAGTGGATAAGATGATATCATTAAATGACATTGCGTGTGTTCGTCAGCATGGATCTGCTAGGTTTGGACATTATGAAATTAATTTAAAAAAATTAATATTTACCTTAACAAGAAAACCTGATCCTTTAAACTGAATATTTTGTTTCTTCATAACTTTTAACAAGTCACTAGACTCAGGGCATGGCTTTTTAACATAAAACTGCAACAAACACAAGATATTTCCTTTTAATGAGCAACGAATTTATAGTACTTAATCACAACCTAGATCTAAACCAGCTGGTTTTGGCGAAAATATCTGGAGGGACAGTTCACTTCTGTCTATTCTTAATAAAAAATTCAGAAATTGCTTAGTTCTTCACATTTCGTGTTATACTTATGAGCACATAGTCAATCGAAATTAGCACAAAGAAAACAGGAAACGTTAACTCAGGATGTCTAAAAATATTTTACTGTCAAATACCCTTTCAAACTTTCAACTTCATAAAATAAAAAACTGAAAATGTAATATGAATTAGTAAATAGAACATACTGTAGAAATGCAAAAAATAGTGTATCGGATCAGTAGATCAGACTTTTTGACGTCTGAGTTTCCATTACTAAGCCTGTCGTACGATTCTGAAAATAATTACAATCAATGCCCATCTAGTATAAAACTGTTCACATACCCGCCGCGTAGTGTATCAGATCAGTAGATCAGCCTTTATGACGTCTATGTTTCCATTGCTAAGCCTGTCATACGACTCTAAAAATAGTTACAACCGATTGTCCCACTTAGTATATATCTGTTCACATATTCAGTTCGTAGTGTGTATCGGCTCAGTAGATCAGATTTTATGATTTCTGTGTTTCCATTACTATGTCTGTCATACGACTCTAGAAATAGTTACAACTCATTTCCCTCCTAGTACATAACTGTTCACATACCCGGCGCGTTGTGTATCGAATCAGTAGATCAGCCTTTATGACGTCTATGTTTCCATTGCTAAGCCTGTCATACGACTCTAAAAATAGTTACAACCAATTGTCCCACTTAGTATATATCTGTTCACATATTCAGTTCGTAGTGTGTATCGGCTCAGTAGATCAGATTTTATGATTTCTGTGTTTCCATTACTATGTCTGTCATACGACTCTAGAAATAGTTACAACTCATTTCCCTCCTAGTACATAACTGCTCACATACCCGGCGCGTTGTGTATCGAATCAGTAGATCAGACTTTAGAAGTCTGTGTTTCCATTACTAAGCCTGTCATACGACTTCAAAAATAGTTACAAGCCATTGCCCTCCTAGTATAGAGCTGTTTACATACCCGGCGCATAGTGTATCGGATCAGTAAATCAGACATTATGATGTCTGCGTTTTCATTACTAACCCTGTCATACAACTCTAAACATAGTTACAATCCATTTCCCTCCTAGTACATAACTGTTCACATACCCGGCGCATTGTGTATCGGATCAGTAGAGCAGACTGTACGACTTCTGTGTTTCCATTACTAAGCGTGTATACGACTCTAAAAATAGTTGCAGCCCATTGCCCCCTTAGAATAAAACTTTTCACATACTCGGCGCGTAGTGCATCGGATCAGTAGATCAGACATCATGACGTCTGTGTTTTCATTACTAAACCTTTCTTACGACTCTAACAATAGTTAGAACCCATTGCCCTCCTAGTATAGAGCTGTTCACATACCGGGCGGGTAGTGTATAGGATAAGTAGATCAGACATTATGGCGTCTGTGTTTCCATTACTAAGCCTCTCATACGACTCTAAAAATAGTTGCACCCCATTGTCCCCTTAGAATAAAAGTGTTCACATACCCGACGCGTGGTGTATCAGATTAGTAGATCAGACATTATGATGGCTGTCTTTGTATTACTAAACCTATCATACGACTCTAAAAATAGTTACAACCCATTGCCGCACCTAGTTTAATACTGTTCAGATACCCGGCGCATAGTGTATCGGATCAGTAGTCATACTTTATGACGTCCGTGTTTCCATTACTAAGCCTTTCATACGACTCCAAAAATAGAGACAAGCCATTGTCCTCCTAGTATAAAGCTGTTTACATACCCGGCGCATAGTGTATCGGATCAGTAAATCAGACATTATGATGTCTGCGTTTTCATTACTAACCCTGTCATACAACTCTAAACATAGTTACAATCCATTTCCCTCCTAGTACATAACTGTTCACATACCCGGCGCGTTGTGTATCGGATCAGTAGAGCAGACTGTACGACTTCTGTGTTTCCATTACTAAGCGTGTATACGACTCTAAAAATAGTTGCAGCCCATTGCCCCCTTAGAATAAAACTTTTCACATACTCGGCGCGTAGTGCATCGGATCAGTAGATCAGACATCATGACGTCTGTGTTTCCATTACTAAGCCTTTCTTACGACTCTAACAATAGTTAGAACCCATTGCCCTCCTAGTATAGAGCTGTTCACATACCGGGCGGGTAGTGTATAGGATCAGTAGATCAGACATTATGGCGTCTGTGTTTCCATTACTAAGCCTCTCATACGACTCTAAAAATAGTTGCACCCCATTGTCCCCTTAGAATAAAAGTGTTCACATACCCGACGCGTGGTGTATCAGATTAGTAGATCAGACATTATGATGGCTGTGTTTGCATTACTAAACCTATCATACGACTCTAAAAATAGTTACAACCCATTGCCGCACCTAGTTTAATACTGTTCAGATACCCGGCGCATAGTGTATCGGATTAGTAGTCATACTTTATGACGTCCGTGTTTCCATTACTAAGCCTTTCATACGACTCCAAAAATAGAGACAAGCCATTGTCCTCCTAGTATACCTCCTTACATACCCGGCGCATAGTGTATCGGATCAGTAAATCAGACATTATTATGTCTGCGTTTTCATTACTAACCCTGTCATACAACTCTAAACATAGTTACAATCCATTTCCCTCCTAGTACATAACTGTTCACATACCGGGCGGGTAGTGTATGGGATCAGTAGATCAGACATTATGGCGTCTGTGTTTCCATTACTAAGCCTGTTATACGACTCTAGAAATAGTTGCACCCCATTGTCCCCTTAGAATAAAACTGTTCACATACCCGACGCGTAGTGTATCAGATTAGTAGATCAGACATTATGATGGCTGTGTTTGCATTACTAAACCTATCATACGACTCTAAAAATAGTTACAACCCATTGCCGCACCTAGTTTAATACTGTTCAGACACCCGGCGCATAGTGTATCGGATCTGTAGTCATACTTTATGACGTCCGTGTTTCCATTACTAAGCCTGGCATACGACTGTAAAAATAGTTACAACCCATTGCCGCACCTAGTTTAATACTGTTCAGATAACCGGTGGGTAGTGTATCGGATCAGTAGATCAGACTTTATGACATCTGTGTTTCCATTACTAAGTCTGTCATACCACTCTAAAAATAGTTACAACCCATTGCCCTCCTAGTATAAAACTGTTCTCATACCCGGCACGTAGGGTGCATCGGATCAGTAGATCAGATTTTATGATTTCTGTGTTTCCATTAATAAGCCTATCATAACACTAAAAACTATAAACTATAGTATAAAACTCTTGACATACCCGGCGCGTAGTGTGCATTGAATCAGTACATCAGATTTAGTGAATGCTGTGTTTCCATTAATGAGCATGTCATAACACTAAAAGCCGTTAGAACCCATTGCACTACCGGCTACCCAGTATAAATCTATTCACATACACGACGCGCAACGTATATCGAATCATTAGATTAGGCTCGTGACTTCTACGTTTCCACTGCTAAGCCTATAATAACACACTGAAAACTGTTTCAACCCATTTCCACACCAAGTACAAAACTGTTCACTCCGAGCACGTAGTGTGTATCTGATCGATAGAGTTTTGATGCAAATCGGAGAATGGTATTGAAAAATGTATAGCAAAAGTATTTAAAAGCTTTATTAATAATATAAACATATAAACAATTCAGATCATAGAACCTTCTAATTTGCCATAGATTACTAAAAACAAATGTGAGGTATCTGTGCTGTTTCTTAGATTGTCAAAAGTTATTCCTTTAATTGCTACAAACATTGCAAATGACAAACGTGTTTAAAATAATTTGTTTCCGTCATAATAATATTATGCACTTCTTAAGAGAATCATGAAAATGTAGGATATTAACCAACAAGGTTTACGCATTATGTCGTTTTAGGATTTAATACCATTTTAAGTACTCAACTGATAATGCTCGATACAGAGATATCGACATCGTAAATCCAATGGCCACAGACAGCCATTTGAATGAAACCAACTACTTTTCTTCTGTGAAGTATTTGCTGACATTGTATTTTAAGTAAAATCTACGTGTTTAAAACTAGCTAAAATTGAAACCTGTCAATCATTTTTGCAAGCGCTGTAGGTACTAGCCCAATGTTTACGTAAATTCTCTGCGATTGTTCTACAAAGTTCTTGAAGGTTCTTAGAATAAAAATATTAAGAAAATATATTCGAGATGTAGTTCCAATCTTTCCTGATAGGTTTCTCTTGCTGTAGAAAGGACATAATATATTTTTGTTGCGAAACTGTGAAAAGTAATTCGTTTTTCATTCTGCGTATCTGTGAGAAATTCTATTTTCCTGCTGTCGATAGTGAAGCCATTAAACGTAAATTCGCCCAAAGAATCTAAACCCATCTACACGTTTCAAAATTCTTAACACAGAAACGGAGAAAGTAATGATTCTTGGAAAATCAATATATTTGTGACAGTACAAATAGGTTTGGAACATTCGTTCAATCGTTTAAGTTTGGAAGAGCTACTACTTTCGAAAACAACCAGAGAACATAGTAAACAATAGCAAAATTAAAAATAAACAAACGAACAAATATGAATTTGATATTGGATAGCCCTGAAGGATAGTAATAATTAATTTTATGATAATATGTTCTATTTATGTTTATATTATAATATATTTACATTATCCCTGAGCCCGTTAGAAGCAAACGGCAATAACAGTGTAAGAATGTTAACAAAATCTGAGAGAGAAAAAGCTCTCTGAGCTTACAAACATTATCTGATTAAATTTTATCCCTTTAACACCGCGCGTCCTTTTTCCCTGCTGAGCTTTACATCAACGGGATTATGAAACTTTTCGCTAGTAGGATTCTAGTGACGGGCTTTGCACCTTGAAATTTTTATAAGCACTATTTTATTTTCATTGCTGCTGTTCCACAATGTCTTGTTTGTTTTATGAAAAAAACATTTTCTGGTTTGTGAAATAGTGAATTTCTAACGAAATTCTGTAATTTCGAACGTTCGATTTTATAAAGATGTCGGAAACATTTACCACATATTGTGAGTCACCCACTTTCAGTGCAAATGGTGCATGCATGCATTTGGTAAGTTACCTCAACTGCTAATTCCATTGGAAAGCTGAATTTCCTTCCCAAACCATAACATATAGCCTGTCCAAGATATTTATGGAGGTCAATATTTGCATGCAAGCCTGCAACCGGTAAATGTTCTATACAAGTAGTGCTAAACCACAAAACGGGAAGCTATGCAAGTACGTTAATAGTTGCCTATAATAAACGTTTACCCGCATTTGCTCCAGGTTTACAAATCAAATTAACTCGCCTGAAGTATTTCTCGGGCCAACTTATGGAGAATTGTGCGTAAAACTAGTTTATGAACTGCGGCTAAACTACACCCCATATGCCACAACGCTTTATTAAATTTCAGCCTAAATAAGTATACTCTAATGAAGAGAATCATAAAAGCTGAATTTGAAACTCAAAGCATAGCAACTTCCTTCCGGCCTTTCCTGTATTCAGGTAATACATGATAAACTTTGGATTAAACATGAAAAAGTAACAAGTGTATGTCACAAAACAAATTCCCCAAGAGAATGCTGGCACTTATCTCAGATGTTGTACGTGAGCATCACCTTTGAAGCTTTTATTTGGGTTTAGACAAATTTATAATCGCATAGGTCTTTATAAATCAAGCGAGTGTAAGAGTATCATCCCACTTTGATGCCCACGACATTCTGAAATTTACATTTATTTTTCTACACCCGCGATGCGAACATTCTACTAAATCTCCAAACGCCTTCTCAAGATTTACTTAACAAAACTGAAAACTGTAATAACCACAATTGCAACTTGTTTATGTTAGCGCGTAATAGGAACACTTAAAGTGTAGCAATTAACTTGAGAAATTGCGTTTAATTAACTTTGATAATTGAGTTGTAGGATACCAGCTCGCGGAAGGATAAATCGAGACGATGTTTTGTAACCGTGCTTGGATTTAAATTGAAGAATTTCTGTAACTGAAACAGAGCCCTTTACACAATAATAAATAGGGACTGGATTTCGGATACAAAGAATAATGTATGTTTAGGGATTATGTTCTTATCGTTTTGCATTAACATTTTCTACGTTATTTTTACAATACTTAACAATATTTTTAGGAAGTATATATGTTACGGGTAGAGTTAGATTAACGGCTAAACCTAGGATTACCCGGGTAAACTGCGTTGTACCCACGAGACATGGGTAAAGTCCGAATTACCCGGGTGAACCGCGTTCTACCCGCTGTCGCTTGGTTAGGTAAGGTTGGGTTAGGTTAGGTTAGGTTAGGTTAGGTTCCCAGGACGTCGCAGCGGCCACGGCAGCAAATAGTGATACAGACATAATTATTGCAAGTGAACCCAACAGGAGGGAAGTCGAAAAGAGGGCCTGGACCTGTGACATCGGGTCCGACGCCGCAATAAGGATCCTCAACGTGAAGGTAACAATATACAACACGGGCAGGGGGAACGGGTTCCTGTGGCTAGAAATGGAGGAATATAGGTTGTTTAGTGTGTACTTCTCACCCAATATATCGGCAAACGACTTCACAAGGCGATGGAAGGTCCTGGAGGACAGCGCTAAGGCCTCCACGAAGCCAGCCATCATAGCGGGGGACATGAATGCCAAGTCCCCAATGTGGGGAGCCCCGAGGAGCGATCGGAGGGGAGATGAGATCGCGGAGTGGACAATCAGCAATGACTTCGTGGTGGTTAATGAAGGCAACGTCCCTACGTTCACCAGAAATGGGCAAGAGTCTCACATTGATGTGACCCTGTGCTCCAGTGAGATAGCCGGGAAGATTCAGAAATGGGAAGTTCACGAGGAGGAAAACTTCAGCCTACATCGAAATATTACATTCGAGATTAGGGAGAACGTGGCACCACTGGGGGAACAGCCGAGCGGGCACACCTTCTGGAAACTGAGAGAGAGCAGGAAGGAGGACCTGAGGAGGGATATCGAAGGAGAAATGGCCGAGGTCCAGGAACCTGATCCAGGAAGATTTATTGATATAGTCCGCGATAGTTGCCGGAAGACCCTAGAAGTAGGCGGCAGAGGTGCAGCCAGAAGGGCCGTGTACTGGTGGTCGGACGATATAAACAGGGAAAGGAGGGTGTGCAATAGACTCCGAAGGCAACACACAAGAGCCCAGAGGAACCCTACACTGCTTCAGCAGGAGACGGAAGAAATAAAAGAGGCCTGTAAACAAGCCAGAAGCAGATATAAATCTCTAATCCTGGAATCAAAAAATAAAAAATGGAGAGAGCTATGTAGCGAGGTGGACGAAAACCCTTGGGGGGACGGGTACAAGATTGTCACAAAGAGAATCTGCGCGGTACAGAGGGTTGCCCTTGACAAGGAGAACTTGGACAGGGTGATTAACGACCTCTTCTCAAAGAAAGAGCCACCACGACCAAGGAGGTGTAACATACAGAATCCCCCCCTCTTCCAGGCCGAGGAGCTGGCTAAGGCGTTCTCGAAGACAAAGCCGAGGAAAGCCCCGGGCCCAGACGGTATCAGTATGGAAATATTGAAGCTGGCAGTGAAGGTGGACCCGGATAAGGCCCTGATAATGTGGAACGGGACCCTGGCGGCGGGGATCTTCCCGGAGATCTGGAAGAGGGCGCGTGTGGTCCTCATCGAGAAAGAGATTAGAGAGGGCGAGACCAGAAAGTACAGGCCGATATGCCTTCTGGACACAGCTGGGAAGACCCTGGAACGCCTATTACACGCAAGGCTGACCAGAGCAATCGACGAGGGGGAAGGGTTGTCAAACAACCAATGTGGTTTCAGGCAGGCAGATCAACCCTAGACCCCATGAAAACGATCGTGTATAGAATGGCTGAAATTAGGGAGAAGGCCTTCCAACATAGGAAATTTTGCGCCCTGATAACAATAGATATCAAGAATGCCTTCACCTCTGTTAGCTGGGAAGGCATCCTAGAAGAACTGGAGAGAAGGGGGGTCGAGGAATATTTTGTTCAGATGATCTCCAGTTACCTGGAACAGAGGACGTTAATCCTACCGGATGGAAGGACAAAGGAAATGTCTTGCGGCGTCCCACAGGGCTCTATACTGGGACCGCTACTCTGCAACGTCTTCTTCGATTCAGTTCTGAGGGAGGAAATGCCAGAGGACACAGAGGTGTTGTGTTATGCCGACGACACGGCCATCATGGTGGCGGCCAAAACGGTGGAAACACTGAAGTACAACGCCTCCGCGGCATATAACATCATCACTAAGGCCATTGAGGCCAAAGACCTAAAGGTGGCCCGTCAAAAAACGAAGATGGTTATTTTAAATGGAGGTAGAAAGTTACACCACCTAGACATAGATATTGGTACCAAAATCTTAAGAAGTAAAAACACCATTAGGTATCTGGGTGTCCTACTGGATAGGAACCTTAGGATGAGAGACCATTTGAAGTATGGGATAGAGAAGACGGAGAAGGCAATCGGGGCTCTAACCCGCCTGATGCCCAGGGTGGATGGGCCAAGGCAGAGTAAGAGGAAGATACTGTGCTCGGTCGGCCACTCTATCTTGCTATATGGGGCGCCGATATGGGGGAAAGTAGCGGATATCGAGAGACATAGGAGCAGGCTACTCCTGACACAAAGAAAGATGGCCATGGCGATCACAGGGACAATATCAACAGAGGCGGTCCTGGCCATCGCAGGAGTGACCCCCATTGATATGATGATAGAGGAGAGGACCCGGATCTACAGAGAGGGAAGAGCCCGCAGGCAGATAATAAGGCAGGAAATCCAGGAAAAATGGTGCAGACAGTGGACCATGAACGGGGGAAGGGCTCAGTGGACAAAAGCCCTCATTCCACATCTGGAGCCGTGGCTGAATAAAACCCATGGAGAGGTGGATTTCTTCATAACGCAGTTCCTGAGCGGCCATGGGGGCTTTAAGGCATACTTAAAACGTTTTAAGATAAGAGAAGATGAAGACTGTGAGACCTGCGGAGAACTAGATGACGCCGAACACGCTATTCTAATCTGTCAGAGATGGGCGGACGTTAGAACCAGAGCCGAGGCTGTAGTGGGGCAGGTTCTCACCAGGGAAAACGTCGTCGAGAGTATGCTGGAGAGCAAGGACAATTGGAAGGCTGTCGGGGAGATGGTCCGGGTTATCATCACCACCAGGGGCGAGTAGTAGGATATCCGAGGACCGAGAAGACCCAGCAGCAGCAGGAGCAGCAGCAACAGCAGCAGCAGCAGCGGTAGTCTCTACGGCAGCAGTACCAGCAATGGGGAGTCAGTGAGTGTGATGTGCGGGAGTGCGCCAGTTGGGGTGCGCGGCTCGGCAGGGTGTATACCAGCCATGGAGGTGCGGAAGTGCAGGATGAAAAGTGAGTGAGAGTGAACGGGCATAAGGTGCGTGCACCGAACAACAGGAAACTGATTTCAGCTGTGATATTTTTTAACTTCATAGTTGTAGTGTTAATTTGTCTCGGATATTTTCGTGAAATTGTCTACGTTATATTTATTTATTTATCCATTTATATTTATATATTTATTCTGTGTATTAACTGTACTTGCTCCGTCGCACTGTGTTGGGGCGGACCAAGAGATTGTTTATATATATATATATATGTGTTATGCTTTCGGCTTATAGGGCCAGTCCCAGAAGAAATACAGTCAAACCAGGGGAGTTAGTGTGCGAAGAAATGCCTTGGGTGGTCCCACACACTAGCTCTGTTCCGGGGGGGGGGGCACTTGTGTGGTTAGCGGAAGCGCCACCTACGTCCCCCCACATAAAAAAAAAAGGTTAGGTTAGGTTAGGTTTGGACTTTACCCATGTCTCGTGGGTATCATGCAGTTTACCCGGGTAATCCTAGGTTTACCCGTTAATCTAACTTTACCCGTAACTTATACACTGCTGGACAGAAGTATTTTACACTACAAATCTCTCTAATACAGCAACCGCAATTTCTATAACAAGTTTTACGAGAAGATTCTGATATGTGGAGGATACAACGAGGCTACTCGAGGTTTAAGCTGACTTCTGATTTGACCAGAAGGAGAAGTACAACTTTTTTATTTTAAATAGAAAATTCCGCATATTGTTTGATATACAGATAGTACTCTTTTTGGCAGTTCACTGCTGTAACGTTTGACGTTCTTATTTTTAAAATCCTAGAGATATTAAACTATGTAATCATTATCTAGCAGCTCATGAAAACAAAGGAAAGTGAAAAATGTAAATAGTTCTGTAAATATGTCAAATTTTGCTTGGTTCGTGGTACCTTGAAGTTCAGTTGGTTGCAGTAATTAATTCATTAACTAAACTAATTAAAATTGTTGAATTTAACATCTCAATGTTAATTATGGTTGATTTTCTGGAGCGTTCTAGAAATCAGCAAGTAGTGTATACTTCATTTGACCTGACAATATGCATCAAGATCGAGATGCAATAACGCGCATAATGGTTGATAGATCTTGAGACGGTATGATTGGAATGGATAAGTTCGAAATTTACCTCTAAATAGACCACCAAATACTGTAACTAGTGAAAATACAACACAAGATATTGCGATCACGTTGGCAGAAATACCACAACTTTCCAAACCGCGTAGATGCTTGGAAAACCGCGTCCTAGATCTCGCTCTTTCAAAGCAAGCAAGCAAGCAAGTCGCTGTTCAGTAAGGAGAGTACTGAACCTGGAAACATATCAGTATAGATTTTATTTAATGCATGAAAAATGATTGAAATGTTGTATAAAATGTGTTCTTCGACGAGGCAAGCTTTTGTTTAAATGGTACGGCCAATCGTCATAACTGTCGATATTGGTCAAGATACAATTCTCCTTGAATTCAAGTAAGGCACATCTAGCATCTATCAAAATGAAATATTTAGACTAGCATATTCAGGCCCGCTTTTTATGGACGGTTCATTAACAGATCAAAACTGTTTATGAGTTTTAGAAAATCAAGTATAGTAGAAGGAGAATTGTCTAAAAATATTTGCTTTCACCAGAACGGAGCACCTCTCCATTGCTCTCTAATGTACGGCATATTTTAATCCTAGTGTTTCCAAATATGTATGTGTTCTATTGACTGGCCCGCTCGTTCTATGGACCTGAAGCCTGTGAATTTTTTGTTGGCGGACTTTTAATATTTAGAGCATATACCGAACGACCAAATGATTTAGAAGAATGTAGACACAGAATTGTTGATGGAAAAATTTCCTATAGAGCCTCTTGTTAACGTAACTGAAGGATTTATACATACATTCGCTGATTGTCAAGAAGTAAATGGTGATAATTGTGAGCATTATTTAGGTGATATTATTTGTGTTTCTTTATTTGGCTATTGTTCATTGTTTTATTTCCATCTAATGCTAGGTAATAAATCAAATTCATTGACAGCCTTTTCGTCCCACCGCTGGGCATCGGCCTCTTCTTTGCCACGTGTTCCTCCTCAGCGTTAAAATAGAAACACGGGGGATCTACAGTTTAACGTCGAATCCGAACGGGAAAAATTTCAGAGAAGGTTTTTAGCAGGATCACACGGTTGCAAGCCGAATGGGGAAATTGTGGGTGGTGGGTTGCAGAGAAGATTTTTATAAATCTGCATAGTATTGCTTAAGTTTGGAACCCAAGTCAGAATCGACCTTTTGCTCAGAAAGCGTGCGCTCTACCAACTGAGCTACCACCACGCATAAATCAAATTACCAAGCATCATTATTGAGTATTTTGTTAAATAGCTCTTTGCTTGTTTGGATAAAATTTGTCTTTTTTGCTTGTGTACAATAGCGTACATGTCTCGATACATAGTAACATTCTATAGTAACCAATATTTTGGGATTGTAAATCGTGTATTTCAGTCAAAATCTTAATATCGACAATTTTCGCAACCGTAAACATTTCATTCTGTAAGTATATACAGTGTGTTGACGATCAACGAATAAATTCAATAAAATAAAGGGAAATGGTTCTGTTTAGAAACGCTTGGACACGTTAAATTAGATTTTTAATTGGCATTTTTTGGCCCATATGGGCCATGGCAGCGACACCAACGTCTTGTTTCAAACACTATACCCTGAATATTTTAACGGATTTGGATAGACAATCAATAAACTTGTCAGTAAACCCAGATCTGACATATTCGTCATGAAAATTTACAGAAGTATTAAAATATAAATTGTTAATTTCCTCTTCTGGAGATTGCATTTTGTACATATAATGCAATTTTACTTAGTGATAGGTGACAGAGACGTTAATGAATTTGTCAAAATTACTTGTGACAACTAATAATCGCAGTTTTTTAAGAATTAATTAGATAACTATTATCCCATCAATAATCAAGATGCGTCTAAAAGATAAAGAACGAATAGAAATAATGTTTTGGAGATCGAATTCGCACTCAAGAACAAGTTTGCAATTTATTTAATGAAACTCACCCTGACCGGCCGCTAATTAGTCAACGTACAGTGAGTAAAATAGAAAAAAAGTTCAGAGAGTTTGGCCCATATACCTCA
Organism: Limonius californicus; assembly: GCA_014611495.1. Taxonomy (NCBI): domain Eukaryota; kingdom Metazoa; phylum Arthropoda; class Insecta; order Coleoptera; family Elateridae; genus Limonius; species Limonius californicus. The sequence continues at coordinate 28,898 of JABXWE010007596.1, forward strand.
AGACGTTAAGATAAACATCTTGTTAGATGCTGAGGAAAATCCTTATGTGACAGTTAGAGAAATGCTAAGGAATTATGATTTGGGAACAGATACAGTCTCAAAGATATTTCGAACAGAGAAATATCACCCATATAAACCAATTTTGTGAGCTGATTAGCGGAATGCGTAATAAAAATTTAAATTTCATTTAAAAATTTCGTATGAGGCAGCGTTCTGTCTAAGCGATACCATGAACAGGCACAATTGCTGGTATTGAGCAACAGAAAACACCCATTGGAAGTAGGACGTGCACACTCAGCATCCTCAGAAAATTAATGTATGGGCGGAAATCGTGGGTAACAAATTTCTAAGACTATATTTGTTTGCTAAACAGAGAACACTACTTGGAGTTTCTTCAGATACTTGTCATTCCTGATTTAATAGCTCTATTTCCCAATCATCAAAATTCTCATCTACCAAACAATCAGCATTTTTCCAGCAGGATGTAGTACCTCCGTACCTGTCGCCTTTCCCAACCGGTGGATCCACAAAATTGACTACCTAGGTCACCTGATATAACACCTCTAGATTTTTTCTGTGTACTGTAATAAACCAAATAATCTGGAAGATCCGATTCGCCAGCAAATGCGACTAATTTCGTCTAATATTCTTCACAATGTCCAACACTAAATAATTGTTCGAAATAAGCGGTCATCAGTTTAAACATAGGGGCAGCCGTGGACTAGAGCTTAGCGCGTTGGACTTCTACGCTGAAGGTCCTGGGTGCAATTCCCAGTAGGTACCGGAACGTCGGATGTTAAAGGCCGTTCTCCCTCGGAAGGCAATGGCATAGCAACGAGGTATTCTGCCTAGCAAATCTTCTCTGGAGTAGAAGTATTTACACTTCCCGTGGTTCGGAGCCCACGTTAAGCTGTAGGTCCTCTGTGTCTGTGGCACTTTAAACGCGCAACACAGGCATAGGAGAGAAGATCGAGAGATAAAGCACTCGACATTTACTATTACGGTTTATATTTTGTTTATTAATCGCTTACGATACTTGTTCACTTACTCTCTAAGCTTTTATTTTGTATTGCACTACTTTTATCATTTTTGTAAATAATTCTGTAAGTGTATAGGATAAATATGTCAGATTTGTGTTTACTGAAAACGTTTATTGATTATCTATCCAAGTTCGTTAAAATATACAGTGTTTTATTTCAAATAAGAAAGTTGATGACACTTCAGGGAAAACTGGTAGCAAACAAATTTTCCTACAATAGCAATTGCCATTATTTTATTAAATTTATTTCTTTCATCGTGAACTCACTGTATGTAATACATATCCAACATACTTACAAATATACTTAAGTATAAGTTTTTTTTCCAGTCATTCATACTACTGCCCCCCTCCCCCCCCTCCCGATTTCGCTTACGTACTAGCCATTCATGCTACATGCACCCTAAACTTAACTAAGTGAAATACGGTCGCCTCAGCCGGGGTTCGACCCCGAGGGTGATTGACCGCATTTCACTGTGACCGCGACGGATAGCGCGTATTCGCACTGCCCCATCGAGGTGCCTTAAGTATAAATTTGGACATTTTACAAAACTGTAGGAGGTAAACCTTTTACATATTTGAAATTACAGTTCAGGATATAAGTAGTTAAACACAGAAACAGCTAAGGTGCATATTACGGCCTTATAACTCTTCGACGACCTTAAAAATTATTGTATTTTAAAGCTCTATGTATTACATAACAGGATTTTGTATAGTGTGTATTGTTTTAGAATTACAAGTATTTCTTGAAAAGACGTACACTATATTTTAAACTGAAATATCATATTTCCAGATCCAGTTCAAATAGCCTTTTCCATTATTTCCGGATATATTCAATAAACTAGGAGTATAGGAATATACAATTTAATTTCCAACTTCATTGATGAACCAAAAACGATACAACATTATACATCATCCATTTTATTGTTGTTGTAGTAACTAAAGTTAGATATGTAATGTTATATCTGGTATGTGCAGAAAGCAAAACGACTGAGCGAACAACTGCATGTAGGTTAGTATAAGTTTGCTCTCTTGCCGAATAAATGCAAACTTATACAAATGTTTAAACTTAAAATTCGAAGCTATTTCTTTAACCTAACCTCTAACTTGATGGGCACCATTATTTCGGAAAAATCAATTGGAGCCGCGTGACCACACGTTTGTTGGTGTGCGTGTTTGCGAGGGTCGCAAGATTCGCTGAACGTGTGCCTCTCCTAAGTGGATAAGAAAGTAGCGGTTTTACAACGAAGCATTGCATTTTGATGAAAGTACAACTCCGATTAACAAAAAGTAACGTACAAGCTTACAATCATAATGTGTAGCTAAATTTAAAAGAAGAGTTCCGTGTTTCAATTGCCTAAACGAGTGGGCGGCATGTACAAATTAACTTTGAAGGCTCTGATATTTAGCTTAAACGCAACTCAAAGAACATGTAGTAGAAATATAGATACGTACGAGTAAGCTCAAGCTTTATTAACGATTGGCATCAAAAGAATTCGGAAGCTGGATGACATGCCTGTCAATATTGAAGTATCGTCAGTGAAATATGTCGTGGAGTATTCTCCAATTTAACAAATTGCTCGTGATTTGCTTCCAAATATCGCAGTTCGATATTTATTTGCAATGAAGCGAAATTTCCCTGGGCTTATTCAAACTTTCAATAGTTTGTTCATATTTACAAACTGTAGGTTGAGACTACGTAAATGAAACACTTTGAATATCTCCGTTAGTTGTCAAGGAAGACTTATAATTTGGTATGATAACAAATCGAGGAAACTCCATCAGCGTGGGTGTCCACGCCAACTTTTTAGGAGAAATGATTGATTTTCATCTTTGCTGATTTAGATGACCCTTGCTTGTCGACATTTGATTACGACTGCTGTACAAACTTTCCCACGCAATTTCATTAGTAGTAAACCACCTGAAATCTAATATTACGCTTGACATCGACAAACCCTTATGTTCCTTACCCTGTCCATCACAGGGCTTTGGGCCGTCGATACAAACACTAGAAAGCCTAAGTAATGTATAATGCGTTTAGTGTATAGCCAAATCGATTAAGTACCTATAGACTCTTGGCATGGTTCTGTCTTTATACAAATCAGATAAATCTTGACACTGGAATTGTTTACTTTATCTCCTTAAAGGATGGTAATTTATAATAAAGTGAAAACATTTCACCAAATAAACTTATATATACCGTAAACATAGCTTGACCTTACTACATTTGGCTAGTTTTAGTCTATAATTGTTATAACGTTTTAGATAATGTTTTACCATATTACAGTTTTGAACATGTTCCATCTTAGTGAAAATAACCGTATTCAGAAAGATGTAATGTTAACATTGGGTACGATGATAGTATGAGGTTTGTTCAACTGAAACCCATCTGTGATGATCAACTTAACCTTGAAAACAAATGCAATAATTCGAATGACGTTCGTTAATGTTAGTAGTGCTTGTAAGCAACACATTAATAAGTTACTGATGTTCCAAATTGATTCTGACTTTTAAAACTTCGATTTTGAAATGGCGTTTGTTGTTGAAAACCCGTCCAAGTTTGATCAGCGTGGGGTTCTACAATTATTATGCGCTGAGGGTGTGCACTCATTCCAGATTCATACGCAAATGCAAGCAGTGTAGGGAAATGTATGTATTGCGTACCAAATTGTGAAGGAATGGTGCCGAAAATTTAAGAATGGAAAAGAGGGGACTATGGATTAGCCGCGATCAGGTGCACGGGGTACTGCATTAACAGAAACCAATATGGCATGTGTGGAAGGCCTTATTACAGAAAAATCGTAGAATTTCAATTAGAGAAATTTCAGAAATTGTTGGTGCAAGTGTAAGATCTGTCCATAGTATTAATCGTAATCTGGGTTACAACATAGTTTGTTCGCAATGGATTCCTCGTCTCTTGTCTAATGAACAAAAGTGATTGCGAATGGACTTATTTTTGCAACATATCACAGAGTATAGGCAAAATGGTGATGACTTTCTTCTGTCAATAGCAACTTGGTACATTACTTCGAGCCATCCAGTAAGTTATCGTCGATGCAGTGAAAACATTCAAGTTCACCACCACCGAAGAAGTTTAAAGCACAACCTTCTGCAGGCAACGTGATGTTAACTTTTTTTTTCTTCTATAATGACGGACCCTTGTTGGTAGAGTTTAAGGAACCTGGAGTAAATGTCAATGCATATCTGTACAATAAACGTTGAACAAGCTTCATCATGCAATAAGTCGGAAACGTCCAGGAAAACTTACGCGTGGAGGCATTTTGCCTACAATGTTAGGCCTCATGTTGCGATTATGGTAAAAGAAAATCTTCAATGAAACAAATGGAGGGCTTCAGAGCATCCACCCTATAGCCCGGACCTATCGCCTTTCGATTTCCATATTTTTTGACCGCTGAAAAAGGCTTTAAAGTGTCGGCATTTTGCGTCTGACGCAGAAGTACAGATAAGCTGTGGAAGACTTCTTCAATCAGCAGCCACAAGAATTCTATGAGCAGGATATACGTCGGTTAGTGGAACAATGGGATATGTGCCTTAACTGTGACGGTAATTATTTCTAATTCAACTGTTGAATAATTTATTTTTTTATAAAGCAAAAATGGGTTCCAATTGAACACACCTCGTAGAAACCGCTAATTGTAACTACCTTTAAGGCACTCTAATAGTCCCTTTTCGTTTGGTACAAAACCAGTTTTCAATTTAATCCAGTTTCCCGAAATAAATCTGGACCACCCTGTATATATATATATATATATATATATATATATATATATGTTAAGTGTATCTAAATGTATATACGCCTTTAAGGAATCTTACCCAAAATACCTTCTGACTACAGAACGGTGATCGTATTTTGTCAACAGTTCTCTAAAACACATGCGGAAAACCAGACATTGCTTTTACAAGAGTTTTACCACCAATTTTCATAATACTCTTGTATATGTGACCCATAATCCCAACGTCTTCCAATGAGTAATTATCTTGTTTGGCTCGGCGTTGTGGGAGATGGCGTTTGTAGGACTAATTGTCTTACGGAATTGACTAACACGCCCCGTTTATATCAAATTTTTGATTTACACTTTAGATCTGTTTTTGGAATTGGAGTCATTAACTTTAATTTATGCACCAGTTGCGTCACTTTTTTCGGTCAATATGAAGACTTACTCGAAATAGATAAGAAGAACTTCATTTAAATGGCTTTCCAATTTTCCTGACTTAGTACACTAGATTTTTTTACCTGGGGATAGCTGAAGAGTTTTGTTTGTTCGATTAGAAATAGTGATGTAGCCTTCATAGAAGAGCGAATATAGCTTAAATGGCAGATTATTTCATTTCGACGAAGAAACATTTATAGGAAGATGCGACATCTGTATTGATGTGGAAGATGATCATATCAGATATCGATTCTGATCATTTTATAATATCAACGCTAATTTAATTATATTTTACTTTTCCGCAGTCAAGCCATTTAATTTACTGCAGTTGTAAATCAGTCATATCTCTGAAAGGATTGCTTTGCAGACCCATTAATTAAATTTTATCGATTGGTTTCAGTCGGCACTATATAGTCTTCTAATTTTTTAGTCTATTTGAACACGCTATGTAAATGCAACTCTCGTCCTGGAATTATTCACGTGTATGAAAATATTAAGGTAGGTACTCTAAAAAGTAATTCCAGGATAAAATGGTATTAATTATTTAAAAGCGTACAGAATGCATTCACTTTCAGATAATGGTGTTTCCTCTTTAAAATCTGTAGTAATAACAAAATCATATTGCCTCAAAAAAAAATTTTTGTGGTAAGCAGGAACACGGGCGTTTAATGGTAAAAATAGCGATTAACTGGCTTTCTAGAAACGTTGCTACCACTCTCATTTATGAATTGCCGACTTTCTTTGTTAAAAACCGTAATTGAAATGTAAATTAATTCATTATTAAATTTTAAGTGTTAATTTTTATTCATACATAATAGCAATATTTTGCAGAAGGTAGTACGATTAGTGTACGTTATTATCTTTGCTGATAATGTTAAAGGCTTTTTGTCTACAATTTTTCTCTGAATAGTTACTTAAAGAGAAATAATTACGGAATACGTACAAAATTGATCTACATGCTGGCTGTCCCAACTAAAACAGTCCACCCTACATAACTCTGTAAGCTATCAAATTTGAAAAGATCGGCGAGACAGGTCAACAATAGTTTGCAGGAGGGCACTTTACCATGTAAATCATCTACCCTCTCCGTTTCCTTAGCCCCCTCCAATCTCAAAATTTTAATCCCTATATAATCTGTGTTTTAAATGACAAGAGGTGTCAAGTGATAATTCATTTGAAATATTTTTATGAGAAATTGTAAATTAAAATTTCTCACGAATTTGCAGGATATTAGGTAAACCAGGAATAACATAAAATAATATAATGCTTGTTTTTTATGCCAGGGCTAGCGGTCGCATTTGTGTCCGCGGCCGCGTTATACATTGGCTTATTCTGTGCTGTTTCACCCCAACCAACATGCCTACCAAAAGGCACAATCGACTACAACGGCGCTCCACAGTAAATGGGCTGCAGAAGACGTACGTGGCAAAAGAAATAGCTCTCTGTGCTTTCGCAGACATAGAGGGTGCCTTTGACAACACCTCCTTCGAATCTATAGAAAGAGCTGCCACGGAGAAGGGCTTCGATCCTTCTACTATCAAATGGATAAATGCCATGATGAAAGTAGAAAAATAACAGCAAAAGCTGGGAGGGAAAGCAGTTACGGCTGTCAGAGGCTATCCCCAATGTGGGGATCTGTCGCCTCTCCTGTGGTATGTGGTAGTCGACGACCTCCTCAACACGCTAACACAAAACGGCTTCGAAATACAGGGGTACGCCGACGACCTGGTAGTAGTAGTGCGTGGAAAATTTCACTCAGTAGTGTCACAACACATGCAGAAAGCTCTAGATACCATTCAGAGTTGGTGTGTGGAAACGGTAATCGTCCCATTTACTAGACGTAGGAAACTGAACCTAAAAGTTCCCATTCTAGAAGGGGCGGTTATAAACTTCAGTAATTAAGTCAAATACTTAGGAGTTACACTAGACCAGAAGTTGACGTGGAACTCACACATTGATAAACTGCAGAAGAAGGCAGTTCTAGCATCCCTAGCATGCCGTAGGCTGGTAGGAAAAAACTGGGGGCTAAAAGCAGCAATGATCTATTGGTCATACGTGGCTATAATAAGACCCATGGTAACCTACGCAGCAGTCATATGGTGGCCAAAAACAAAACAGATCACCACTCAGTTACAGCTAGAGAAGATACAACGTCTCGCCTGTCAGAGTATAACAGGTGCAATGAGCAGCTGTCCAACTGCAGCAATAGAGACTATGTTAGGACTAACGCCCCTACACCTTCAGGTGAAAAAGGAGGCAATGCTACATGCGCTCAAGCTTGCAAGGACAAATAAATTCAAATCAGGAGACCTGACAGGCCACTTAGGTATTCTGAGTCTCGACCACCTAGAGCGAACTGCCCACACCGATTTTATGCCAATACAATACAACTTCGACCAACCTTTTAGAGTGACCATCAGAGACCGGGAAGTGTGGTCCTCGGGAGGACCTTCCTTTAAGAATGGATCCCTCCAGTGGTATACAGATGGTTCGAAGATGAAGGAGGAGGAACTGGAGCGGGGATCTACGGACCTGGTTGCCGCATTTCCGAACCCCTCGGTGCCGTAACTACCATCTTTCAAGCTGAGGTTTATGCCATAAACCTGTGCACAAAGATAAACCTAAGGACTGGATACAAAGGTGCAACAATTGACATCCTCTCAGACAGCCAGGCAGCAATAAAGGATTTAAAGGCCCGCATATGTGAGTCGAAACTTGTCTGGGAGTGCCTGAACAACCTCAAACAACTGCCAAACAGAAACCACGTTACCTTGTGGTGGGTGCCAGGGCATGAGGGCGTACCAGGCAACGAAAAGGCCGACGAACTCGCAAAACGTGGAGCATCGACGCCATTCACTGGACCTGAGCCTTGCTGTGAAATACAGAAAATCCACATAAAGCAGGTGGTCAAACTATGGAAGGAACAACAGAAATCCTCATACTGGCAGAATATTCCAGCACAACGTCAGGCAAAACAGTTTATCGCATAATAAAGCAAAACTTGCGCTGTCCCTCAGCAAGATGGAGTTGAAAACCATCACTGGCCTATTAACAGGCCACACAACACTAAAATACCATCTTTTTAAGATTGGTAAAGCTGAGGACCAAATCTGCCCCATATGCAACGAGGCAGCGGTAACGACAGAACACATTCTGTGCGAATGCAATGCTGCCGATCGACGCAGATAAAACATTTTCGGAAAGGCAACCATGACACCTAACGAAATAAGGGACTCGAAGTCCAGAGACATTATAAGGTTCATCAACAGCCTACAACTTCTCTAACAAAGAACCACTAAGGGTCGAAGTGACGGAAGGCATATAAAGGCCAAAGCCGTAACATCTAATAATAATAATATTCTGTGCTGTTGCTACACAGTTATTCAAGAGACTGTTTTAGTTGGGACACCCTGTAAATACTTTTACAGTAATGCTGTGTCTGGTTTTAATAAGTTCTGCCCGTTTTTGTCAGTATTTGAAGATTATGCGATATTTACTTGCACATTATGTGGTGTCAAAAACTGCATTTATATTTTGAGAATTGTGTTTATATTTTATATCACGAACACTGAAAATCTATTGCACTTGCACACGTGGTGCTTCAAATATGAGTTGCAAATATTACAAAAATTTCCCACATAACTTCAGAAGCCAGCAATATTGAACACACAGTTTTTTATTAAATTATTTTCTGATAGAGATAGGAAGAAGAAAGTTCAAGGTTCACTTTGGTTCTATGATTTGGTTAATTTTGCAAGTGGTACTATTATACCATTCTGCCGTGTTATTTTAACATCTATCTTCATGCTTCCCCGTCTCTGGTCATTGTAATCTCCTACTCCCACTGCATGTTTTTCACCCAACGTTTTTTCTTCCCTGGAAGCAGATCTCCTTTGGACACTTCCGGCTTCTTTTGGCTATTGGTTTCACTACGAGTACTAGGGTTTTTGGAATTGCGGTCCGCACAAGTAATACTTATAGACCGCAGAGGAAGGTTTTATTTCTAATACTGTCCAGGATTTTAGGATCGCTGTAAAAACCGAATTTCCGTTGTTTATAATGCTTCTGTATTCGTGCGGCAAGGTCATAGATTCGCATGCATAAGTCAACGTTGGTATGTAGGCCAATTTGTATGCCGTCAGTTTAACTTCTTGCGAGATATCTTTTTTTATGACGCTGTTTTCTAGCGAGCTGAGTATTCTTTCGGTTGATGCGATTCTTTCATTTATTTCTAGATCAAGCCTTCTTTACTTTCTGAGTGGCTACCGAGGTATTTCGAACTATGAATTGAGAGTCTATAAGTTTATTCGGTGATTGCGTTCTTTCTTTAATATCATAGCATTGATTTTTAATCCCGTTACTGGTTTGCCTAGTTTGCCTTTGATACCGTGGGTATTATATTGTGGGTCTTCTTATGACACAAAGATACAATTTTTTTAACTGTATTGATCTATTGCTTCCAGATGACACGTGAATTGAATTATTAGGCTTCAAAGTAGTTGCAAATTCTTCCAATTGTTGGTAAAAGTACCATGGAGCTTCATTTTATATACGTTTGTAAACATGCTATAAACTTAGACGAAGCACATTCAATAAGAGTACACCTTAATATACCGGGTGACTACGAGATGGGGAAACAGCATAAAACTTTCTGTTTTTGGGCATATTAATTTAAAATTGTAAACTAAGATATAACCTGCAAAACCGCAACTTTCAGCATTTTGCAACCTCTTTTTTACTTCTGGTTTGGCTAGAACTGATATCAACTTTTTACTTTAGTATACAACTGCCTCTATTTTTCGTTATAAACTTATTCTCTGTAAAATTTGCAGTACAGTGATATGTCACAGAATGACATTACAATCCAAAATGTCCGAAATATTCAATTCTTTACTAAATAACTGAAATGTCTGCTATTCATAATTAATTTTTTTTAAGATGGCTTTCGAAACAAAAGTTGCGTCAAATTTAAGCAACTGTCACAATAAATCAGAAAGCACAGTACTCTGTCTCATGATATATTAGAACACACATTCTCAATTCTCACAATAATTTGGAACACACGATCGTCTTGCCACAGTCTTCACAGCACTTTGCTTCGCAATAGAATAGGACACACAATCCTGTGGGTTCCGACAGTACCATCTCTCGTAATATATTAAAACTTACAGTTTCCTATCTCACAATAAATAAGTATACACAATCCTTTGGGTTCAGGCAGTACCCTATCTCATAGTATATTGAAATACACGATCCTCTTTCTTACAATAAATAAGGACCTATGGTCCTTTGGATTCACACAGATCGCTCGCTTATAATAAATAAGGACGAGCAGTTTCCCTTTTACAATACATTAGCAGACATCATCATTTCAATTCACAAGGCACCCTATTCCATAATAAATTAGGACACACAGTTCCTTGGCTTCCTATAGTATCTTTTCTCGTAATATATTAAAACATACAGTTCTCTTTCCCTCAATAAATAAGTATACACAATCCTTTGGGTTCAGTCAGGACCCTGTCTCATAATATATTAAAATACATACTCCACTTTCTCACAATAAATAAAGAGACACAGTTTTCACACTATGCTCGCTTAGAATAAATAAGGACGAGCAGTACCTTTTACATAATACATTAGCAGACACAGTCATTTCTGTTCACAAATCACTTTTTAATAATAAATTAGCACACACAGTCCTTTGCCCCCCCCCCCCCTCGAAATATATTAAAACGTACAGTTTCCTCTCTCACATTAACTAAGTACATGCAGTCGTTTGGGATCAGGCAGTACCCCCTGTCTCATAGTATATTAAAGTACAGACTTTCTCACAGTATATAAGGAAACACGGTCTCCCTTTTTATAATACATTAGTATACCCGATCATTTCTATCCACAAAGCACGCGATTTTATTATTATTATTTATTATTATTATTATTATTATTATAAACTAGGACACACAGTCCTTTGTGTTCCCCCAGTACTCCCTCTCACAATATATTAAAACATAGAGTTTCCTTTCTCACAATAAATAAGTACGCACAGTCCTTTGTGGTCAAACAGTACCCTCTCTCATAATATATTGAGATACACATCTCTTTTCTCAAAATAAATAAGGACATACGGTCCTTTAAAATCACGCTCACTTGAAGTAAATTAGGACAAGTAGTCTCTTTTTCTATAATACATTAGTAGACACGGTTATTTCTAGCCACAAAGCACCCTATTCAATAATGAAGTAGGACACACAGTCCTGTCTCATAGTAAATTAGGACACAGTACACTCTTTCATTATAAATAAGGACGCGTATTGCTCTTTCTCATAATACATTAGAGTACACAGTCCTCTGAGTTCTCACGACCTTTTTTTAACGATATCAATTCAGTACTGGATTTTTGGGAAAGCCTATCATACCATTTGCTCAATGCGATGAAAGGATTCCCGAACAATTTTGTATAATACCTTCATCTACATACCACCATTATTGTAACACCATTACGCAGCAGTACGAAATATATAAATCTGTAACATACACGATATTTTACTTGTAAAGCTCGGTTTATCCGAACAACTTAATATTAATTTGCCGAGTGCATATTATACATCTCTAAGACTTCTGGTCGGCAGATTCAAGTAATTATCACTAAAATCACAAATATGTGAATACAGCACCCTTGAACTTAAATAATTGAGGCAGAGGTTGGAGCATAATACCATAATGGATAAATTGCGGAACAAAGACGATTACACTAAGTTACAGGAAAAATAAAATTCGTCCATAAATTAGGTGTAATAAAAAGAAGAATTAGGAAGTTACGTCATAAAACGACAGGGCGTGTGCAACGAATTTTCTAAATTCCTTGGTTGTAAATGAGTTACTCTAATACTATATTAAAGCACTACCATGAACCATACGCTTTCCCCGGTGCATTTTAATACCGACGTTAAGGTATTTATACAATTAACATAAACCACATTGGTGGTTGGCCCCAACTAATACCTTTGTAGCGTTAGAATATTGTGTCACCTAATGCGATAACTTTTGTGCAGTTTACTACTTCCCGGTTGCAGATTACGTATTCTAAATCTCCTCCGCACAACTGCAGAGAAATTTCCATTGTACGTGTGTATAAACAAGGAAGTTGAATGTGCAGAATGCAGTACCTAGTTATATTCCGAACGAATACATACTGAAATAGTAGCTGCTTGTAACGTTTCGCGTTGTGAAAGCTTGACTCGCTACCAATTTGCATGCAAGATGAACAATTTCAAAATATTATTGAATACCAAAATTATTATTCAACTGATTCATGGTATCCCCTTCTAAGCAGCTGTACTTGTTCATGTCACTACATAGGAGGGATAGCGGGAGCAACTATTAATTTAAAAAACTACACGTTACGTCAAAAATCAATTTCACAGCTCTTGGCGACGTGTGATCCATTTAATTGAGCTTTTTATCTTTGAAACCTGATGGACGGGCGTGTTCATACAGAAGCTGATTATATCCCCAAGCTGGCTTTTTTCGTAGTTTTTGCAACGATCGAGATTCGCAATTAAGCGACTTTATTATTCATTTAACTGAGATTATTTAACATCTATTCTCGACTGCTAACGACAGATTAATAATTGCTAGAAGTGATAGATTTAATTACTGCCATCGGCTTTGATCTTCGAATGAATTAAATATTGCACTGTCAACACTTCGCTTGGTTTCATCATTATTTGTTTGGACTGTTTCGCTGTTTGCAGGCGTTGTTTAGATACAGCAATGCACTCATTGTGCAAACAACGAAGCTAATTTGCAATAGATTTGTAATATCGAGTATTGAATTCAAGCGAACCAAAAATATATATCAGTTCATCCGGATTTTAATAGTAACCCAAAATCCCAAACAACTATTGATATTTGATTTGCCTCCAACAGGTATTTTATTATACACCTCGTTTCATATAAAATGCACCACCCATTAAAAATAAAGCTACGGGTTTGAAACTTTGCTAAAATAATGTTTGATTATTGCGTATAAAATGATTGTCATAAAAAAGATTAACAATTATAAGAAAACAATAACAACAACGAAAACAAAATTAATAATGTGTAACATCGCCATGGACAGCAATGCAAGGATTTACTCGTCGTAGCATGCTTTCTATCAAGTGGTCTATGTTCTCCTGGAGTTTCTCGTTCCATATAACCTCAAGTTGATGTCTCAGCTCGTCTAAGTTGCTAGGAACTCTTATCTTATCTTAGTCGCCGACACATTATGTCATAAAGATGTTCTATCGGCGATAAGTCCGGTGATCGTGCAGGCCAGGGGTGCTTGTTGGAGGTACGTTCTCGTAATGTTTGTAATGTGTGGATGTGTGTTATTCTGTTGGAAAATACCTTTTGGCAACGTCTGTATGAATGGTACTAACACCGGTTCCAGGACATTATGAATATAACGATGCGCATTGAAAGTGCTTGGGACAAACACAAGAGGTGATCTTCTACCGAAACAAATCGCACCCCAAACCATAACTCCAGGTATTAAAGCTGTATGGCGTCTTTCAACAAACACTAGATTTCGTTTTGCTCCTCGATATCGATGTACATTCCTACGGCCGTCATTTTCCCAAAAAAAATCTTGATTCGTCACTGGAGACAATGTCGTTTCATTGCTGATTCCAGTGCTACCGTTCTTGAGACCAAGCAAGCCTAACAGCCTTGTGATGTGCAGTTAAAGGGAGCCGTTGAAATGGACGGTAGGATCGCAGTCCAAAAGAAGAAATTCTTTTGTAAATTGTTGCCATTGACACGCGGTGGTGAAGACGTCGCATCCAGTCTACAGCAGCAGACCTTGTTGTTTGAAACCGGTCTCGTGTAGTCATTCTTCGAAGAAGTCGATCTTCACCAACATTGCTGCTACGTGGAGGTCTAACAGCTGGACGATGTCGCTGAATGCCTTTTTCTGACCAAAATAGACCATATTCGTGCAACTGTAGAGTGGTCTCGATTTACCCTTCTACCAATTTCACGAAAAGAAAGTTCAGCTTCTTTCATGCCGATAATTCCACCTCCAGCAAAATCGAAAATGTGGTTAAAATTTCCACGTTGTCTTACTAGAGGCATTTTAAAACATTTAACTCTGTCATAAAATGTAAGAAAATCTCGAAACAACTAATTAATATTTACTGGATATTGTTTACTCGGGTTGCGCACATTCATCTCCCGTTCGCGTACGATCACGAGAGTTAAGGCAGCGTTGGCTCCGGTCAATACTTGGATGGGTGACCCGAAGGTTGCATTAACGCGGCGCCTCTCTCCCACGAGGATTGATCACTATGGGAGAGTACACCAACAACCCTCCCCTTATGGGGGAGGCCCTTGCCCAACAATGAGATGTTGCGGGCTAATAAAGAAATAATGAATAAAGAAAGATATTGTTTTGTTTCTAAGCAACAAGTTGATGAGAGGCAGCAGACGAACACCACAACCACTTGATTTTTTAATGGAAATACTGATCATTTCACACGCAATAATTAAACATTATTTTAGCAACTTTTCAAACAATTTTTAATGGGTGGTGCATTTCATATGAAACTGAGCATATATTACTTCGAAAATAATATCAGTCTATTGGTTCAAGAAACATTAGAATACAATTTCTCGCTAAGCTTCAGATTTAATAGATACTCCGTTTCTGTAAATTTAGGTTCAAATGTAAACGCCCGATGGCAGTAAAATCTATACCACCAAGAACGTATTCCGATTTTGTAAAAAAGTTTTTGGTGCATAGGCTTAATCCTCTACAGAAGAAGTTTGTGATTCCTTGTGTATCTAAGCGTTTTCTAATATATAACCTTATTTTACGCTGAACGTGTGGGCTAAACTATTTTTGGTATCATCTTTTATAAAATAATGTGGAATATTTCTTAGAAATTAAGTAGCTGATTCACTTCGGGTATGTTTTGATTTGTTGTTACTTTATTATGACAGTTTTCCGGGTAAGTAATAGCACCACACTATGTCTAGGAACGAGTTGATAGTAAATATTTAGTTGGCTGTGAAAATAACATACAGATGAGGTTAGTGTTCTTAGTGCTAACGCCGGTTTTCACTTTAACTTTAAATCAAGTCCCATAGCATATTTCAAGTTTCATAATCGTTTGAACAAATATATAATCTGTGTAAGTGCTAACTATTCATACAAATTGTTCCATGGTGGAGATTGTTTTGATAATGAAGCCAGGTACTGATTGCGTTCCAATAATGTAGGTTTTCCTTCTAATAGACATTTTTCGCATCGTAAAGTGTACTGAAGAAGAGGAAGAGGAGAACAAACGGGGAAATTAGGTTGCTGTAAAATAATGCAAACATTGTGGAAGTTGCCAAAGCCCAAAGAATTAACTGGTTGGGACACCTAACGAGAATGAGTGAGCATAGAACACGAAAAGATTATTCGTGGAGATGGGTGGAAAATGAAGACATGGAAGACCCATAGCGGATTGGAGGAACGAAGTGCAAGAAGACCTGATCTGCCTAAATATCCGAGAGTGGGAAGCGAAAGCCAGGGATAGGAAGGAATGGGCATCAATCGTGCATCAAACCAATCTTAAATAAAGCGTTGAAACTGGTGGAAGGGGTATGGGAATTAATATTGTATTTTAATTGTTTTAGGAAAAAATTATTTATTTCTTATTATTTGTTTGGTATACTACAGCATGATTAACGAAAACATCAATAAAAGTTGTGAATGGAGAAAAATTTTGTGTTTACGTAATTGATATGGCGAAGCACAATATTTGGTTGACACCGTTTTAACGCCGACATTTTGTCGCTGCCGTTTTAGCGCTGCCGTTTTCGCCCCGAGACATTTGGTCGCCGTTCTCATTCTAGTATTATAGCAAACTATTATTTAGTTTTACTTGTTTGTACTTAAGATGATGCTGTTGTAAATAGTAATTTTTGTATTAAGTGCGCAAAATGAGTGTTTTTTTAATGGCGCATGAGAATGTTAGTTTTAGTCGAGACTCAAAACTCATTCGAAAGCGCCATTAAAACACGAATTGTGCACGAAATACAAACAACTTTTTTTCTACGGCAGTCAAAAAAATAAGAAAGTAACAGTAATAATTATTTTCTCGATTATTTCCAAAATATTCTCTGTAATTTCAAGTTACCGCCGAGTTCTTATGGTTACGATGGTAAATAAAAGTGACAGTTGAAAAAAAATTTAAAGCGGATTTAATTTTAATGGATTCCAGCAGTGAAAACGAAGAAATAAATGAAACTGCAAGTGCAGCAATTTCTAATCTTTTACCGGCAAAATCAAGACCACAGTATGAAAAAACTTATGATCAGTTTCAGGGATAAATGGTGGAACATTTTCTTCATGCACCTTCAATTTTCATTTTTCAAAGTAATTATTAGGAGTGTTATTTATATTTTGTAATTAGGTTGTTAATACAACCATTAAACTTCATTAAAATTACCTCTGGTTATTCCTCTCTTCATTTCTGTTACTGTCAATCTAATTTCGTGTTCATAGTGAAAAAGAAATATTTTTTCACTGTGAAAAAATATTTTTTTTTCATTAATCAAATATGACAATCTTTGCAACTTGATAG
>JABXWE010007597.1:0-45391 GCA_014611495.1 Limonius californicus
CATGATTTACGATTATAAATCGATTAATTGATGTATTTGGGGTAAGCATGTATTATTTCTTAAATATGCAATTGCAAATTACCTACTTATAATTTTAGGTGTCTGAGAGTTCTATAGGGGACATTTTATCAGAAGGACAGGACGTTTAGAAATCTTCCATTTGTAGTAGGCGCTAAGACGGACGTTTTCTTAAATTACACGTTTAGAAAAGATTTGCAACGACAAATTTGGCAGTATCATTAGAAGAATGAACATTTTATTTTCAACAAACTCTTGGCTGACTCTCGCGAAAATTTGGAATACAAGGGTGGCAGGACTACTTTATTCAAAATTCTTAAATCAATGGGTTACAAACACAAAACACGTCGTTGCATCCAAAATTAAATTTTTGAGACAATTTCTCCAATATCAAAATTCTAGTAAAAATGTGACATTCGTGTACCTAGACGAAACGTGGATCTACCAAAATGGATCCGCGAGTCGTCAATGGGTACACGAAACCGATCTTAAAAGTAACCCAGCCAAAATTAAAAGTGAGGGGAAGAGGTTCACGATTTTGAATGCGGGATGTAATTTAGGCTTTTTGGAAGGGTGCGACATGTTACTGGACTAAAAGAACAACGACAGGGACTATCATAAAACTATGAATGGGGAAATTTTTCAAAATTGGTTGGTTAATCTGCTGATTCCTGCTTTGGACAAGTTGCAAGGAACATTTGTCGTGGTTATGGACAACGCACCTTATCATTCAATGCAGTTTGACAAGCCGCCCACATTTTCTTGCAAAAAAAGGTGTATTGCAGGAATGGTTGGTTAACCACCACAATGTCGAAATACAGGGCAAAATTACTAAGAAAAAACTTTGGGAGTTAATTAAACCTTTTACAGCAGACGGAAATGAAAGATACGTAACTGACGAAATTTTGAAAAAGCGCAACTGTGAGCATTGTGAAAAACTTATTTCGGAAGACTGGACAAAACATATGGGAAATTTATCGTTTAATATTCCTCCTTTCATTATTTCAATTGGGGAATCTGATTCAGAATCGGAGGGTGCCGATGATTCAGATACTTCTAGTGCTAGCATGAAGGTGGAATAGGGTAGGGGATATTCTTTTGGCATCTAAATTGTGAATGAGTGTTTTACAGTTTTTATCTCGTCCGAGAAGAACACTGACATCAGCGGAATGCGAATTTGGGTATCACCACCGATGTTAGTTCTTCTTAATTTGCTGCAAGACCTAAATATAGGACAACAAATGAAGTGGAATATGCTCTGTATACAAACGATTTGAGAATTCTCGTGAAAAAAGAACAGCAATATGTATTTGGAATGTGTTATGACAACATTTAAATTATAGTTATTATTTTATTTATAATGAAATCATTATTATATCTAAGTATTATAAACCAATATTGAGCAGCAATAGGCGGACGTAAAAGGAACAAACAAGCTCCACTGGCAACATTGCCTGCTTTCAAAAAACATAACCTCCATCAAGAAAAACTAGCATAACCCAACCTAATTAATTGACAAATTTCAATGATACCACACATTCCCCCAGATTTCCACAGCCTGTTAGATGGCAAATCAATCGTGAATAGATTATAGGAAGCCGCTGAAGCTGCCTGTTCTAAATTGCTGCTTGTAAAATCCTAAAAAAGGTATGCGGTCACATAAGTTTTACAAGAATAGTGCCATGAAAATAATACAGATAGTGCTGCTTGCCTAGTTCTTGGGTAGATCCCGAAAATTGAAATCTCCATGTAGTTTCATCAATAGCCTTTCCATCCCACTGCTGGGTATCGGCCTCTTCTCTGCCACGTGTTTCTCTTCAGCGCTAAGATAGAAACACGGGGGACCTACAGTTTAACGTCGAATCCGAACGACAGAAATGTAGTTTACGGAGCAAGTATTTCATGTTAAGAATCACCATAGCTATCTATCAAAGAGAAACAAATATTCGAAACTAAAAGCTTTCTTGAAACGGAAAAACGATGGTTATAAATAAAAAAATCCTGTATATTTACAAGAGAAGATATTGATGACTTCCTCCTCGAAGCTCCTGACGATATTAATATATTTATTAATGAAGGTAAATAGGTAAATTTCAATTTCGATGTTCTCCACATGAACCTCTATTTTTCAGAACGATATGCTAATGGGGATTTTTGGCACTTGTGGTAATGATATATTACGTAAAATGTCATAGACGATGTTGAAGATAAAAATGATGTAATAATAGTAAGAATACGAAATTCAAAAATTGAATGCGGCGTTCGTTTACGATTATTAACAGAGAAGAAAGGCATGTCATGTTCTTGGATTAGTTAGAAAATACATCAATGTTAGACCTAAAAATACCGAAAATCGACGATTTTTCTGAAAATGTCAATCAGGAAAATGGGCAAATCAACCAATAGAAAAAACAGTTTTGCAAAATTGCCTGCTAAAATCGTGGAATTCCTCAAACTTGAAAATCATACAACTTACATTGGGCATTCATTTAGAAGGACTTAGGCACCTTTTCTGGCTGTTGGCTTAAAGAGACACGGTGGATGGAAACCCATAACAGTTGTAGAGCTACGCTGGGGATTCATTCAAAAATAAATTACAAATCGCAGACCGAAGTTTGTATAATAATAACGGTATTTTCGAGGAGCCTGCTTCCAGTTCATCTACAAGATCTAGGATACAGCAGCACCTCCAGTATGAGGAACACGATGTGGAAGTAAATAGTGATATAGGTGTGCATGGATAGAGAAAAATCAAGATTCTCTAGAAATTAAAAATGTTGAGATAAAGTAAAATGTAAGTTCTAAAAAAAAATTTAA
The DNA here is from genome assembly GCA_014611495.1 of Limonius californicus. Lineage (NCBI taxonomy): Eukaryota > Metazoa > Arthropoda > Insecta > Coleoptera > Elateridae > Limonius > Limonius californicus. The sequence continues at coordinate 2,836 of JABXWE010007597.1, forward strand.
TCCGATTGTTCAAGTTAGTAACTGTTCTAATTGTTTCGTTTACATTTAATATAACTAAGTAATATAGAATATTATACTCAATAATATGTGAGTGTAAAGTTTTCTTCTGTTACAAGTATAATTAATATTCTTCGAGATTTATTATTGGAATTTACTTTTTATCTTTGGGTTAAATAGCAATATTAAGTTAAGTTTGGCATGGCAACGGGCACGACAATGTAAAATGTCCCTTACTGTTAAGAAAACAATGGCGTATTGACCTACTTACCAACGAGGTATGTTGAAAATAGCTATTAATAGTGATTGATGAATAGATTAGAAGGTAATATTACAAATACTGCTAGCTCCTCACGATTACAATCATAATTATACATTTCTAGTTGCAGCAAATATAAAATAACAGCGTGGTTAAACCTATACATTGGGCGCCTATTAACATCAAAACTGCAATCAAGATAACTCACTATCTGAGAATCCAATAATAACTAGGTAATCAAACTATAACTTGTTTAACCAACACATAAACCAAATAAGTTTTGCACCAACCTATATAAGATGATCTCAGGGTCACTGTTATAATTGGAGCAAACTGTGTAGACTCGAACACTACGGACAAGGTATACACACAAAAGGCCCAAGAAATGCAAGAAAATTTTACATTCAGGAATTATATCGCAAAATTCAAAACAGAATTATCAATGCTATCTTTCCACAAAACAAAGTGACATATTGCTTTATTAATTAATAATAAATAACTTTAAAGAAATAAATACATTTGCTTGTGCAATTAAAAACCCACCTTGTTTACTCTTGCGTGGAGGAATGTAGACTTAGCCTTGAAGGATTCTTTGTAATCTCGCATTTCAAAGTTTCTCACGTTGGCACGAACCTAGGGCTTGTGGCATATGAACATGAGGATTCTCCGCAATCTCGAATTTCAAAACTTCCCACGTTGACGCGAACTTCGATTTTGTGGCAGGTGGACAAGCTTACAAAAGACGACGGCAGCAGCTCATGTTGCATATGTGTTCCATTTAATTGAAACAGTAGAACGTTCTTTATTTAATTTAAACTTTACCAACAAGTAAGTAGATCCTTTTCCCATTAATTTCTTTTATTGGAATGATTCATAAACTTGTTCATAGAACTTGTATTGTTAATAATAATATTATAACCTCCAAATTCGACTTTATCATAAACTTTTGTGATGGAACTTCTTCTTAATATCAATGTAACGAAGTACTTTTATTTAAATTGTGTTATTAATATTGATACTTATTTTTCATTATATCTTGTAGATGTGAAGTTATAATCAGATAACATTGACATTTATGTTTTGTTGTCATTCCAATTGTTGGCCAATCCATAAACAAAAGACGAGCGAAAAACAATCAACAATCGAGGGACGCTTATCCATTCTGCGACGAAATTCTTATTTTGTCGAAATTTGCCCAAAATCTCGGCCGTAAGTTAATTAAAATACTTCAAAGATGTACTCAAATATGAACACTGTTTTATTACAAAAAACACATAAATAATTACACCAATTTACATATTTGTGGAGCTGCAGAAAAAGCCTGCTTTCAACTTGGTGGTAAATAAACAACTGTCAACTTTATTTATAAAACGTTTTTTTGCCCGTTGTCAAGGCAACGGCGTAGGAATATGAAAAAAATGAATGCGAACCACACAAAATCAGTCAATCAGGGCTAAGCATAAATTAATCAAAATTTAACAATTATTTATAAATTACAATAACTTTCTTATAAATAAATTTTCATCAAAATGAAAAACACCACTGTGTTACACATTAAAAAATGAACATTTTGATACCTCACTTGTTATACTTTCAAAAATGCACTTAGAACTTCACAAATATTTTTACATTAATTTTTAAATAAATTCATAATAATTAAATCTAATTATTATCAAAATCAACTCATAGCTTCTTTACATACACTATCATAGTACTATAACCATATTTTCTCAAAAGAAAAGTTAAAGTTCAACAGAATTACAAAATAACATGTAACTGTCAATATGATTACAATTTGATTCATATTTTGATAATTGCAGCTCAAGAATGCACAAATAAGACTGAAAACTTTCCTCTACACCTATATCAACATGACTATGATCAATTAAAACCACTTGAGGACCTGAATCCAAGTTTACACAGCATTACGATGCCAAACCAACATCGAACCAAATGTGGTTAAACAATCTATTTCTGCACCGTGTAGGTAATAAAATATAGCTTTACTAAATTTAGAAATTAAGTTATTTCCCTTAGAGCCCTATGTAACACAGCAATTAATTTTCAACATAAAGGTAAATCATTTGAATATTAAATTTTCCTCTAATCCTGTTTGTCGTAGGATGTTTTAACTCGTAACTATAATTCCATGATCTTGCTCTTAGTAACATTGAGTTTATTTCTTAGTTTTATAATTTGTTTTTCTGCATCAAGTAGCAAATAGTGTAGCGTTCATATTTTGTATTTATAAACAGGGAACGTACACTAGTAAAACAATTTTTGCAAATCATGAAGGAAACGTTGTATAATATAGTTCATTTTCACATAATTATTAAACGTGTTTAAACATAATTTGTGGGTAAGTTAATTTTTTCTTCTACATGGTAATACCCAATACTTTGATCCATTAATCTAATTAATTTACGAGAGTTTATTAAAAAGTGAAGGCTTTAACCCTGGAACGCGGGGTAAATTCAACCCCTCTGCAAGTTTTTTAACAAAAATGAATAAATCCATCTTAATGAAATTTGTAACGATTGATAAGGTTTATTGCATAAAGTAACGTACTTAATATTAAGTTGTTAAAATATTTAAAATTAAAAAGTGCATATACAGGGTGTCCTTTAAATACCTTAAAAGCTTCAGGTAGCACTCTTCTGTAAGAAATACAGTCCTCAAAAACACTAACACGAACTTCCTGTAGTGCTTAGTTTCCTCACACGAGACACTTAAAGAATATTATACTTGGCAACGTTGACGATGTCTTTGCATTTATGGAGAATTTAATTAGTAGGCCGACATTACATAAGTAAATCAAAGATTTTTTGACAAATGTCGAAATACAAATTTTCTACTTTTCATCACAATACCATGGCCTTGCACTGTTGTCAAATGTAGTATTTACGAAATTTATCATTTTTACCAGTACTTCCAGAAGAGCAACTAGAGCGTCAACTCAATATTAATCTTTACATAATCAAGTGGCAGTCGGTCACTTATCGGCAGATACGTGCAACATTAAAGTTCTCGTTATTGTTTCCATGAAATTCTGTTTTAAAGATATGAACTTTAACACTCTCGTACAAGAAAACTAAGCTCCAAATACCTACTTTTTTTTAAAGATTTGTATTAAGCATTCATAAAGGAAAAATTCTACCTGAAGCTTTTAAGGCATTTAAAGGACACCCTGTATATTCTAGAAATTATATTAATTTTGTTAATACTAAAATATTCATTTCAGTGTTAAATAAGAGTATAACGATATAATCCATAAATAACACAGATTCTGTAAATTACAGAATCTTGAATTCTGAAGTATCTCGGTGAGACTCTAGTAGAGGCTTATGGACTACGCAAACCTTATGAGAGTTGACCGTAAAACGTTACCAGAAGTAAGCGCCTGAACGGCAGTGGAAGTTTACTTAAATGAGGTACATCCAGGCAAATAATGTCCAGTTAATTCTCGAATAGTAATTATCACCGATAAGCGGTTTGTACAACAAACTGCAGATTATGTTATGATTGACAGCTGTTGGGTATGTTCAAAGTAATTGTAAGTAGAAGTTTTGAGACAAAGGTGTCCATAAGAGCCTATACTACACTCTCACCGTGAGGCGCTCTATAGTATACAACTACATTTACAATAGACCAGTGACGTAGCGGAAGAGCCAATGTCCTACTTTACCCAAAAGTGCATGTTTTTCTCCTAAAATGGACCACTCAGAGAAAATTTATTGTCGTTATGGCATCTAATTGTTTGTTGAGAAATAAAGATGCAGAATATAATAGTAGAGTACTTTTAAGGTGACTACACTCGTATAACCTACAGTTATCTCGTTCTCTCCAAGGTTATTGCGTATCTTCTCGCAATTTAGTGCTCTTTTATTTCCTGTTACTACAAATGTGAATAATAATTATGGATTCTTTTTTTATACCACAGGAAATCATACGCCACGGGTTTGGGATCCCTAGACACTTTACAGGAGCGTAGGACTCTCTTCCGCCACTGATTCGCATATCATGCTTGCCATTTTTTGAATAATAAATTTCTGTTTTAATGAAAAAGTATGGCGCAACCTCTAATCTAGGGCATACTAAAAAGAAACATTAAGTTATCAGACCACTTATTTTGTTGCAGAAATGATGTTGTTAACCCAAAAAAATCTAAAGATAAACGACGAACTTGACGAACACAGAAGAATAGAAGACACAATGAATAAACGTATATGCGCCTTGCACAACCGTTTAATTGTGTTGAACAATAAACTTTGCAAAAAGAAGGGCGATAAAGAATTATTAGGCAAAGACAACGACTTCATGCAGTCTGAATATGTGGGAAAACTAGAGGTGATAATCTTGCTTTTGAAAAATATGTGTTTACTTCAAATGTTGTTAACAGGAATCAGAAATGGAATCGCTAAAAATAGAAGTTGATCTAACCGACTTGGAAGACGACAAGGTAAATTTAAGCGATCAGCTCATAGAGCTCAATCGCGAAGCCCTAGCTTGGGAGAAGAAAATACAAATGGCCGTCGAAACTAAGAAGAGCATGGACGAGGAAAGAGGACTGGGTGGTGAAGTGGGAAATATGAGAGCTGAAATTCATCGTATGCATGTATGTTGATGCGCACACTGTATTGTAGTATAGTTTGGTAGATTGGACTATAGTCGTCGGCCAACGAGAGTAAATGGATTTCACTTCTTTACAAGGAACGTAATAGTAAGCAGTCTACTTCTTTTTCTTCTTCTTTTTTAGCTCTCATTCGTCCATCTTTGAACAAAAGCCTCCACTCTCTTTTTCCAATTCTCCCGATTTTGGGTCCGGCTTCTCCATGCCAGTCCCGCAGTTCTATTGATGTCATCTACCCATTTAAGTTGTGGCCTGCCTCTGTTTCGTTTGGCTGCCCACTGTCTCCATGTTTGTATTTTTTGTACCATCGACTGCCGTTCTGTCTCATCGTATGGCCACAGAATCTCCATTTGAGCGAGGTTATATGTTCAACGGCGTCTTTAACTTTGATTCTCCGACGGATCCATTCGTTTCTTTTCCGATCGTTTAGCCTTATATTCAACATTATTCTTATCAACCATCTTTGTGTCGTCGCAATTATGTCTACATTTGCTTTAGTAATAGTCCAGGTTTGAGCGCAAGGACCGGCAGGACACACCGGTCAAATACTCGGCTCCTTAGATGGAGTGGTATATTCTGGTTCTTTAGTACAGTAGATGTCCTTCCGAAAGCTGCCCATCCCAAATGTACTCTTCTGCTAATTTCAACCGTTTGATTTTCTTTGCCTATAGTAATTGTCAGTCCTAGATATACATACGAGTATTCGTCGACTCTTTCCAGAGTTCCAAGTTATAGTCGCCATCCACAATTTCATCGGGTTCGACTGCATTAGTCATGATTTCCGTTTTGGATATGTTTACGTTCAATCTTATCTTTTTCGACTCTTTTGCAAGGTCGATGTGTCTTCTAAGTTGCTGATATTAGGACAATATCGTCCTCAAATCTCAAGTGGTTGAGGCTTTCGTCGTTAATGACAACCTCTTTCTGCTCCCAATTCATTTTTTAAATGTTTCCTCAAAAGTTGTTATAAAGAGTTTCGGGCTTATTGCATCACTTTGCCTAACTCCACCTTTAATTGGGATTGGATTTGTTTCTTCGTGTATTTCGACTGTGGCAGCTGCTTTTTCGTAGATGTTTCGTGATAATTGTATATATCTAGAATCAACTCTGCTATTTTGCAGGCTTTTCTCAATCGCCCAGTGTTCGACCGAATTGAACGCCTTCTCATAATCGATAAAAAGTAAATACAGAGGTATCCTATATTCCTTGACTTTTTCTATCAAGGTTCTGATTGTTAGAAGGTGGTCAGCAGTGCAATATCCCTCTCGGAATCCCGCCTTTTCAATTGGTGCTAGTATTCCAATTTCTTGGCGATTCTGTTCCTAATAATTTTTGTCAAAAGTTTGTACAATTGTGACAGGAGAGTTATTGGCCTGTAGTTTTGTAGTAATTTCCTGTCCCCTTTTTGTAAGTAGTAGGATTATTTTGGCTACGTTCCATTCTGTTGGTATTTCTCTTTTGTGTAAGCATTAGGGATTTTATTACTGTTCTGCCTCCTGTTTTAACATTTCATTGATGACGTTGTAATTCCCTGGTGCTTTATTATTTTTTGTTTTTCTTAGAGCATACTCTACTTCGTCTTCTTCGATGTCTGGTAGGTCCTCGGAATTAATGTTAATGCTTTCTTAGTTTCTCTTTTATTTCTTCTGTGGCCATCTCTAGAAGAGTGTAGGTCTTTGTAGTATTGTTCCGTAACAGAAATTATTTTTCGTCTATCCCTTATTTCTTCCTCCCTTTTCTAGTGCAACAATCTGCGAACGTCCGTTTTGGTTTCGCAAACATTTAATTCCTCTGTTATTGTCTATATATTCTATAACTTGCTCTTCTTGTTTTCTTCTGTTTATCCTATTTTACTTTTTTTCTAATGAGTTTATTCATCTCAGCAAATTCTACAGCACCTCGTTTATTTTCTCCTATCCTTGTTCGTCTCTCTTTGAATAGCTTTTTGGTGTTCTCACTTATCAAATTGTTTTTTGATTTTTCTTTTTTTGCCACCTCGCTAGCTGCTTCAACTATTTTTGTGATTATATTGTTGATTTATTTATTGTTTTGCCCGCTAATATGTCTAACTGCATCTTAGTGGAAACTTTATTTTGGTATATATCTACTTTTTCTTAAAGCTGGCTAGTGTCTACCCTGAGTGCGTTTGTTTTTAACATTCTAGTTCTTTCCAACTTGTAATTACTTTCAATATTGCTTCTAAGCAGACGGTGGTCACTTCCACTGGAGAGCTTGTTAAGTACTGAAGCGTTTGTCACAATCCTTTTGTGAGCTGAGAGAAGTAGTCAATCTCCTTGTAGTGCATTCCGTTGGGGATATCCAAGTCCATTTCCTTTCCTCCTTTTTCTTAAAAAAATGTGTTAATGGCATAAAGGTTGTTTTGCTGTAGGAAATTCAATACCATACCGCCCCTAGTATTTCTTTCCCCTAGACCGAATGATCCTATCTTGTCCTGTCTTCGTTGTTTTCTTCTTTTTTTCATAGTTTCGCGTTGATGTCTCCCATAACTATATCATATCTAAAGCCATCTTGGTTTAAGGCCTGGGTTACTTGATCATAGAATAATTCTACTTCCTCGTCTTTTTGTCCTGATGTTGATGCATATATTTGTATAATTTTTAGGTTTGTTTTAGGTGTTAATTCTAGTGTTATATATGCTACCGCACTAGATACATCTCATATGTTATTATGTTGGCAGCTATTTTTTTGTTTGATTATAAAACGAAGTCCTCCGTGGGTTCTATCATCATTTCCTATATAATACAGCATATGTCTAGATGGTAGTTGTATGTAGTAGCCTTTCACCTTTCCTCTTTATTTTACTCAGACCTAGGATGTCCCATTTAATATTTCCAAGTTCTTCTTGTAGCTCATAGAGTTTTTCATCTCTTAGCATCGACCTAATGTTGTAGATGCAGATCTAGAGTCTAATATTGTTAGCTTTAGATTGGAATTTTGTCAGTTTCTTGCCTCCCCCCAGAATCCTTGAGGCAAACTGATGAGTCAGTGTGGGATTCCGGACTAGCTGACCTACCCATCTGGGGAAATTTTTTTTGAATTTGACAATTCATTTATTTTTAATTTTGGAGGGGTGGTGGCACTAAAACACCACGATTGCTAGGTGTCTTGGTGAGTGAGTTGTAGTCTACCTTACTGCGACCTTGGTTGCTGCCGTTGCCGCTGCCGTTGCTGCTGCCGCTGCCGTCAAAAGGTAGATTTTCCCTATGTTTTTAGGTCCTTCATTAGTAAATAGCCTTAGGGAAAGGAATGTACCTGTTAGTTCGCGGGAGGTATTTGATTTCCCTCCTTCCACACATATCTGGGAGGAGTTCCCCGATCAGCCAACTGGTGACGCGCCCTCTAGGGGTTTCAAGCTCCCCCGAGGGAGCAGTCTACTACCTGTGTTGACAACATTTACTACATTTTAATAATAATAATAGGCAATTTCAACAAGTATTTATTTTTGTTGAAATTGCCTATTATTATTATTATTATTATTATTAAAATATAAGTATGAATTGCAACGAAGTAAGGCAGCAAACAATTAACAAACATTTTATTACAGCCTGGAACATTCCCTTACTTCGATATGCAGCTTCAGGTAGAAATGTTTTTATGTAGAATAGTTACGCAGGGATTCCCGCACCTAGTAACCGAATTTTCTCGTAGGGCCCTTTTGTTGTATTCCTCGAACATGCACTCTCATTAGCCGACACTAATAGCATCTATTTCTTATACTCTTATTGTTCGCTGACATATATAAAAAAAAACGCGTGCTCACTGCAAATGTTGGGGGTTTAGTGTAGCAATACAAACTTTCTAGCTGTACATTAAATGTACACACAAAAACAGCGAAATGAAAAAAGCAAAAATGTCAAGTGTTGCCAACTTAATTAACAGTTGCCGTGCTGTGTATTATAACGATTGTCTAGCAATATTTATCAATTAGATAGTGGCATCCCTCAGTCAAATTTTGGAGCAAATCAACTAAACAAAGTGGAAATTGCTAAATTATCCCATCGGCTTTGCGATGCCACAACTTTGAAACTTTTGTACAGTTTAATTAAATCGATATATCTTAAAATTTTGAATCTGTATGATTAACGACCCCTTTTTAGGTGAGGCTGAGTCAACTAGGCAGGGCCCAGTGCAAACTAATACAGGACCTAGAACACTGCATTTCGCGTAGAGATGCTATGCTGACACTTACAGAAGCTCGCGAAAAGCGAGAAAAAGGTGGAAGTGAAAAGACGCGCATTAATTTCACCAGAAAATTGGACGACATGCGCAATAAAGTGACACAAATGGAAGGTGTAAGTTTAATTTCCAATATCTCTTATTATATTGTATATATTTAAGAAACATCATAATTTGTATAGGAGGTAAAATCTTTAGAAGAAAAAATGGCAGGCTTACAGGAAGAGGAAAAGCGAATACTAGATGAAATAGCTCTAATCCGAGAGGATATTAACCGCGGTAATTCGCGAAAAAAAGAAAAATGCCAAAGTGTAGAAGAGGCAAAAACCATTCGAAAGAGGGTAATGTCTAATCGAAGTTATAAAATCGGTTTCCCAAAATGACTGTTTACAGGATCTCGAGGTTTTGGTCTTAAAGCAGAAGAAACTCAAGGTTTACTCTGAGCTTTCAAAAAACCGTCATCCATACATATTATATCGAACTGAAAGTTCTATGAATGTGGAATATGACAAACAGAAGCAGCTGAATAATAAGCTGTTGAATGTAGTGGAAAACTTATTGTCTGATTTCCCTATGCATAACCAGATCCTTACACGAATTGAGAACACCCTGAGAATTCCCCTTATATATTTATAAAAATATTTATTTCACTCTTGTGTGTCTACTTGGAATTCTTGTATTGTATTTCTAATAAAATAAAATAAAAATTGTAATACTATATACTTGTTAATTAATGTTATATGTATAATAGACTAATTTTTTATCTAAATTGCTCATTTCGAAAAATATGTATAAGTTTCGCACTTTTGAATTGTTTTATGAAAAACGGATTTTTACTAGGCAGTAATTAGGTGCAGCAATAATTTATTGGGATTCTGATACATTTGAAAAATTCGGTAACCACGAGTAAGTTAAATAAGGGATACGACTTACAGAAGGTAGGTGAAAACTGTGTCGATAAACTAATGGATAAAACTGTTTAAATAATACACGTTTTATCAAAATTCATTTAGTATTCTAACTTACTCAGTAGAATATAATTTAAAATATATTTAAATTTCGGTAATTCTGGGAATAATAAGCAATCCATACAGGGTATGTAAATCAACGTTTTACGTGACAATTACATGAATACCACTGGCAAGAATGTGTTCTATAATAAATTATAACCTAAATTTGCACAGTTAAATGACTTTACAAGAATGTCGCAAAATAATTGTGAAATTGCTTTCCTGTAATTGTTAACTCTACGCAATCTCCCCCCAAATATTACTAACTCCATGTCTCGTTGGCCTTGAAAATCATTTGTGTTATCAGGCTTCAGATTCCTGTAAGCCCCGTAAATCATTGTGGAGTATATAAATCATTTTTGAAACCTTTCCGAGCCGTCTGACCAAAAATTTCGCGAACATCGAGCAAGTGTTGTAATCGCGAAGTTGGTCACTGTTTTGACTAGCCAGTTGCTTACAAACATGGAGGGTGTTGGTGCGTATGGAGGCGGCAAAGCTGGGGGCTCATTCGATCCGATCGCTTTCGCGAGGAGGCCTCAAGTTATTCTCAGAGCTGTCTGCTGGGTGAGTTTTCCTGTACCTTGGGGAGTATGTTCCTGCCCGTATGTGCGCCCTTTCTTGTTAGAAATCGAGTTAAATTCGTTTTCGAATAATCGATGGGACAGGTTGGTGGGGGTGTGTCATATGAGTTTATATTGATTATTTTGAATTTGGAAATGGGTCAAGAACTGAATTCAATGAAAACTCATTTTGACTTTGCTTGAATGAATATCTAATTTTGGGCTGGGCTACTAGACCTTAGATTTACTATTAGCCAATCGTAAATCGCCGATCAAATGAACATCACTGCTCCTGTCAGATGCAAGAACAAAAGCAATTGACAATTGTTTTCATTTGTTTTCAGGATCTACGTTCTAGAGTTTTGTTTATATCAAATTTGATTGTTTTTTTTTGTAAACGTTTATAGATTTTTTGTTTATCTGTGATATTATCTTATCTGCTTTCAAATATTGCTACTGTCATTTAAAAGAAGATCATCATATTTGTGTGAAATCTAAAAAAAAATTTAAGTTGTTGAAGCTTAAAGATATGGCCTTTAATTTAATTTTTGTTTAGACGTTTTGGCCGTCATTGATGAGAATATAGTCTGAAGGTCAGGGATGACAGTAAATGAAATTATAGTGACTACGCACGGTATATGTAGTTAGATTGCTCTGGTTAAGCCAAATTATTAAAATATTTGGTTTTCTTTCTAATTCTTTTTTTATTAAATTTTAAACATACAGACAGTACAATTGTTTTATTGCTAGGTAAATTTACTATTCTAAGTGTTAAATTCTGTCAAACAAATAGGTTTTTATCTCACGAATACACCGATTATGTTAATTTTTTTTTATCCTGCGTAGCAAACGTTATGTATAAAACTTTCCTGATTTAATTTTACATTGGCATTCTATGAGTTATGCACGAAATGAGCCAGAAAATTGATCATCTTTTTATGTTGCATTGTAACGGATGTTCAAATAGTTGTTCAAGTGGACGGGCATTCAATTTTGTTTACGTGTAGGCATGTTCTAGCTTATAGACGCGTATACATAACCTCGCCTATAAACACGGCATTGGTTATAGAACTACGTATAAATTTGCAACAGAATCTCGTAACGTAACTGCGTAGCGCAATAAGGTCGTACGCGGGATCATGATATGTCACGACATTGCAGGGTTAGATTTCATGCCGCTCCGAATGTTGTGGCATTTTGTAAATCTCTTGTTCCACTGTAAATATTTCTATAAAAACGATTATTACGGTGTGACAGCATGCGGTTTTATAAAATTGACGTCACGTCAAAATATTTTTATGATCTCTGTAGGGTTGATACGGACACGTAAAACAGTTGTATGAAATAGAAGCGTTTCTAAAATTATTCTGAAAGTTGACATCTGATTGGATGTTGATGTAGACGCCCCGCCAACTGCAAATTTGAATGCGGGCGCAAATACTTACCTTAACTATCATGTTTTCAGCTTAGTTTAGTTTTATGTTACATTGTAGTTTATCATTATTGTGAAAAAATACAACGCACCTACACAGAAATGCACATTAACCTCACTTTTTGTTTGTTGACCGTTGCTGATAAATATTTCTTTTACGGAGTGACGTACACATCTTTAAAATATTTGTACGAGGTAGACGTCATGGGTATTACATTTTCTTACAATGATATATTAGCTTTAATGCTGTATTATCTTTCGTTGAAAAACGACAAAGTATGGAATGTACGACGCAACCAACTGAGCACGTCTTTGTTTGCCTTTCTTGCACGGTGCCATTCCTACTGAGACGCTACTCGGTTACGGTGCGGAGTTCTGTTACAACTACATACGAGGCATAACAAAGTGTGATTATGCAATGAAATAGTTTATTTGTAAGGAATGAGGATGGGGAACTGTATGTAACTGGTATATACATAATACCTAAAATATCACTATTGAAATGCGTTTGCATTAACAAAATTCACTCCTGGCCTACATGATCACCTTTTTTTGAACATCCATTGCGTACAACTGGTTTATGCAAATTCTCCCTATTTTAACAAGGTTAATATTCGGGAATTAAAGACAGTTTCCCGGGCAAAAGCGTGCTCAAAGTTACCCTATTTCGTGAGATCTGATGACCTAGAAGGCTAATTTGTTGGTCCATCTCTCTCCCTATCCTTTTATTGGGGAATTTGTTATTCAAATGACTTTGAGCCCAAAAGTTTGACGGCATAAGGCGACGTTCCGTGCTGAATTCATATTTAAGGAAATGTTGTCCAATGAATAATGTAAATAAAGCTCAATCGTGTATTTATGTCATTACCTAATCCTTGAAGTAGACGACGACGACAACCTGTAATTAATCTTCAAATATTTGCTGATGTTGATGATGAATGACTGAATAATTTACCGTGGCGAATTGACAACCTTTATATGTAGTCTCGCTCACATTGAATGCTAAAACCAGCAACAAATATCCGTTTAGAAATTATAACTTGAAAATTGTCATTAATTCTATTTAGGAAAAATATCTTAGATTTAATCGTATTCAGAGTGTTTCAGCCTCCGAAACCGAATGGTTGTAAGTTTGTTAAAAACCTTATTTAATACGTATATGATTGGTCAGGGGCTATACATTTACGACTTATTTTCGGGAGTACTTGGTGTTTTTTAAGAAGACGCTAGACCAAGCATTTTTTACGCGCTGCAAGTTTATGATTGTAGGAGCTAGTTCTTTAGTATCCGAGTTATTCAAGTCTGTATCAGAGACAGACCACCCGTATTAGTAGTTTTTTTCGAAAACACTTAATCGTAGAGCATTGTGGATGTTGACTTCTCCAGTGCTTTTAAACATAGTTTCGTCGGTCTATAAAACTGTGCACGGAAAGTAGGGACCCTTATTTAAAAGCCAAGTACAGAAAACGACTCAACTTTCGGTTGCACCTGGCTAGCAGTACGAACACTTGCAGTCAATCGCCGGAAAACTTTGAAGGGTTGATGGGCACGCTGTGGATATCTTTCAGTAGAAACTTGCTCAGATGCTTTGTAATTTTATCGACTTTCTCCTAATACTATTAACATGTCGAAACATTCTAAATTCAAAAACGTCATATTAGACTTATTTATGATTATACGCAACGAAAAATAGCAAGTTAATTCAATTCAGATAAATATTAAATTAAATTTTAACTTTAATATATACAAGCAAGTAAATTTTTACAGCTTTGACGCCGTGTCTCGCCGCCCAATCGCCATCTGCCCCTGTCTTGCCAATCCTCTTCTGTTAATTGTCCCTTTTCCATGGCATCTATTATCTTTCTTCTCCAGGTTTTGCAAGGACGTCCTATTTTCTTTTTTTCGGTCGTTAGGGAACCATTCGTAAATTTTTTGAGGCCATCATTCAGGTTGCATTCTTTTTAAGTGGCCGTACCAGAGCAGTTTTTTTGTTTCGATCTTATCTGTTACCGTATCCCTCCATTTCCATTTCTCGTTGGATATCTGCATTCCTCACATGTTTTAGCCTAAACTCTATTTGTTGAGCATTGAGCTAGAACGTCAACAAACACACGTGTTTGACTCACACGAGCGCGTGCTGTGATTGGTCTACGCTAGATAACGCTAATGCCTCATTACTTAAGCAGTAATTGACGCTCAAAACCTTTACTTTGCACTCGTAATTACCGGGTTAAGTTTGTGTGTTTTTTGAGCAGTGCTTATCGGTTTTCGGGGCGTTTGTATAGTGCCTGGTGCATATTTTCCTAAAATGAAGCAAGTTGTTCCAGAAACGTGTAATCGTAGGGGGCGTTCTACTGCTTTAAATGAAAAACAATTAATAGTAAAATAGTATAATTCGACGTTAGAAGAAAATCCTGAGGTTCTACTGACTGACATAGTACAATTTGTTGCTAAATCAGTGAGTGTTAGTGTTGCAACAGTAAAAAGAATTTTAAAGGAGTTTTAGGATACTAAAACTTTGTCTTCTCCAAAATCTCCCGGAGTTAGAAAAAAAAACTTTTAGATGAAATTGATGATGCTGTTCTCTTTGCAATTCGTAAAAAGGTATGTGCTATTTTTAAACAAATTGTAATTTTTCTGTACAATATGCGAAACTTATTCCTAAACTTGCATTTCTGAACTTGGTAAATTTATGTGTAGGTTCACGAATTTTTTTTCGGAACGAAATACCAACCATAAATAAAATTTTGACGGTCGTTAACAATGATGAGCAATTGCCGAGTTTTAAGAGGTCGACTTTATACGTTATATGGAATAGTAAAAAATTAAATTTTAAATGTTCAACTCGCTGCCGTCAATCCATGTTAATGGATAGAGAAGATATCGCGTGGCGTCGAAATTATCTTAAAACTGTCCGAAAATATCAGGAAGCAGGTCGAGTAATTTTTTATACTGATGAAACTTGGATAAATGCCGGTAAGTTTTGCTTGTTGACTCATTAATATTAAATTCAATTAATTTTGTAAATAAAACACCTACGAATAAGGTACCTGTAACATTTGTCAAAACTTTCGGGTCTATTTTATTCTGACGGCGCGAACGTTAATTTAGAAACGCAAGGAATATTACATAAATACACATCCGGTAAATCAACGCACCTGTCAAGCGTTTGTTTACGTTCTAGCCCAATGCTCAACAAATAGAGTTTAGATCTTCGGTAGCTCTGCCTGAGGAAGTCCATTTCCATTGCCGTTATTCTTTTTATATATGTTTCTGTTATCTCCCATATTTCAGCGCCATATGTTAAAATGCTTTCTAGGTTTGCAGGGAACATTCTTCTTTTTGTACCCTTTTCTATTTCTGTGGACCACAGAAGAGAATTTAATCTTTGATATGCTTGTTTTCCTTGCCTCATTCTGTTGTCTATCTCTCGTTGCCTATTTCCTTCTATTGATATACTTACTCCTAGGTATTTATATTCATTACGGGCTTTTATAGACTTGTTTTCTAAGTTTAGATTCTGAATTTCGTTGTTCCCTACTAGTAGATACATGGTTTTTTCCATATTTATATTTAAACCCCATCTTTGGTAGCATTCTATTAATTTTCGCATCATATAGTTGATGTCGTCCATGTTGGTGGATATAACCACCTGATCAAACAAGAGAGTGTGCAAGAAATCTTCATCTATCAGTACTCCCATTGCTTTACATTTGGCCTTCCATTCTTTTAGAACTTCTTGTATATACATATTAAAGTCGGTGATAAAGGATAGCCCTGTCGCAGTCCCTTTGCTGAAACAAAACTACTTGAAATTTGTCTCCCTTTAATCTTATCGCAAATACTTACCAATAGAAACAAACAAGTAGATACATACAACACTCAGTTGACATAAGGCAAGTGCCTGGACGTATTAGCTCTTTGAGTTTTTCTCGGAAGGGATGGGGTTAATAAAATTATTTGTCCAGCAAAACTTGCTTATTTTTGGAAGACCTTTCATTGAAACCGTTTTCGACCTTCGTGCTATTTTAAAATCGGAAGTTCCGGACATTCTGGAGCAAACTCTTCAGAATGCCGACTTTGCCAGGGAATGCCAATATCACCATTCCAACCACCAACCAAAAATGTTGCCCAAACTCTCTACGATTAACTGTTTTCGAAAAAAAACTACTGCTACGGATGGCTGCCTCATGCTGTTTATCATATACCATTTTTTATTCGCAATGTATAACAATTTCCCTAATTTTGACATATGTTGCCGCCAATGGCATCGTTGATTAGATCGTAAATTTCTACGTAACAAAAAGTTCAATACATTCCTGACATATACTTTAGGCATTGCACTAACAAGGTTTAGAAGGAACCTGTCCTTGTAGAACGTCGGATTTTCCCCCTTCTTTCCGATTTCTAGTATCCTGTTTGTCTACGTCCTCATTGGTCTACTTGCTCTCTTTTTCTTATCCCTGCTTGCCTTCATTATCTTCTTGACCAGTCTACTTTCATCCATTCTTAAGACGTGATCAAACCATTCTAATTGGTTCCGTTAATGGTGCTAGTTCTATACTTCTTTTGATGTCCTCGTTTCTTATGTGGTCCCATTAAGTTTTCCATTCATTTTTCTTAAATACTTCTTTTATATCGATTTGCTTTTATTTATGTTTATTTCCATATTAAATTTTCCTATTACTTCTGTCCACATATCGATTAATTGTTGCATGTTTGTTTTTGAGTTTGCTATTAAGACTGTGTCGTCTGCATGCCGGCCTCGGTCTAATAGTTCGCGCACTTGCCTATAGATCCAAGGGACGCGGGTTCGGTCATGGCGGAGATCGGTGAGATTTTTCTGGTGGGGAAAACTCTGAAGTGTGCCTTTTGTCGGGTAAGAAGTTAAGCCGCAGGCCACTGCGACCTGCAATACGTTAAAAATCGCTATTGGGGTTGAAATTACCACAGATGGGGAAAATTGGTTGTTAGGGTGTACAATAGGCCAGTAATGGCTGCTGTGCACAGAGATGCATGACGACCTAGATCAAGCTTTCAATAAAATGTTCATCGGCACTAGATTCCGGTGCCCTATTACTGTTTATAATCTTTGCTTTTGTTTTAATCAATCTGTCCACTATAACAATAAATAACATAACTTTATCTGTCTCCTCGTTTGACGCTTTTTTCGTTGCAAATTCCTCGGATCCCTCTCCATTTATTGATACCCTACCTATCATTTTCTTGTAAATATTTCTTATCACTTTAATCAATTCCTCGGTGTTCCAAGTATTTTAAGCATTCCCAAATTATATCTATCTACTGCGTCGAACGCTGCCTATAAGTCAATTAGTGCCATCTATAGTATCAGTCGTTTCTCTATGACTTTCCATTATATTCCTTACAATAAATATATTATCCCTTGTTTGTTTGTTAGCTCTGTACGCTGCTTATTCGTCTTCCAATTCAGATTCCATGACTTCCCTTTGTTGTCTGTCTTGTCTGTCTCTGATTTAATTAATCACTGAATTCTTCCTAAGTATTCCGTTTTCTCTCATTTACTGCTCATTTTACCTGGTTCCTTATATTTATATATTCCCTCCTATATTGCTCTTCTTTTGATCTTTTGTAACATTTCCAACCTTGTTTGTGTCTTCTTAGTACCATTTTTACTTCTTCGCTCCATCAACTCATTGTTTTTGTGCTGTAAATTTTCCTTTGACCACACGTTTTCGGCTTTATAAGATCAATGAAAATTTTTGGACCAGCTGGAACCATTTACATTCGTCAATTACGCGAGGGTTAAGCTGCCAAAAACCCCTTGCACAGGCTACCTGAGATAGGTAGTTCCAGTCGAACTTTGAACTTTTATAATTGTATTGTTGTTTAAATTAAACTTAATTCGTAGAACGAAATAACGTATTTGTGTTTTTTCATTTTACAATTATCCTCCATACCTGTTTTTATGCAGACAGGCGTGTAATATGAAATAATAATAAAGCCGATGGGAGCCATTTAGTTATTTGATTTTTGACCTCTAGATATTAGAGTAATTGAATGCATTGCATCAAGTGTGTTACTTTGGGATATCCTACAGTCGGCTATTTAAATAATATTTTTCCCTGTGGTCTTGGAGATATATTTCTTCCAGATTTCGTGTAAGGAAACAAACAAGAATGATTTTTTTGAAAATTACACTTTCTCATGGTTTTTCCGTGAGCATTTTAAATTAGAATTAAACCCAGAATTAACCAACCAGACAGCTCGTTAGCCGCAATTAAGTTACAAATTCAAATTGCGTGTGTCATTCATTAGATTATCATTGTTTAGGTAAAAATAATTGTCCAGAAATATGTTGAACTACTCTAGCTTTACCCTCGAACAACGACTATAGTCCGGTAAAAATGGAAAGGGTTTGTGTAATTAAAGGATATCGGTGCGAAAGAAAAGCCCCGATGTGTATGTAGCGAATAACAGCCGATTTATTAAATAAAAAGCAACCCCTGTTATAAAAATTGCGGCAACTCTTGGTTTGATCATAGATTGAACAAGGTTGGTCTGCCACTTCAAGTGGCGCAAACGTGCCGTCATAGTCCCCTAAACAACGTAAATTTTAGATCAGATACAAAACCCCACCTTGTTTGTTTAATTTCGATAAAAAAGGTATATATTTACCCTCAACTGCTGTACCTTCCACCTACTTTTTTATTTCCCACTTTATGTAATTTCAATGTCGACAAGACGAGATTGGTCCGTCAAAGATACTCTACAGCCGTTCATCGCTTTTATGTATGTTGTTAAATAATGCGACATTCGTTGTCTAATTTATGTATTAAATTTTCCAAGAGTTCTCCCAATTTTAGCTTAGTATAATGATTTTTTCCAATCAAACTTTACGGTTGATTTCATGGAAAATATCAGATTGGTCCGCCGCAAACCATTTCATTCTGTAAGATGTAAATAAAAAGCAACTTTGTATAGTTAATTTATGTATTTAAATTCTTACCTATTCCCAGTCGCTTATAACTACTTTTTACATCTGATCAAGTTGTTCCTTAAATAAACCACTCTGACAATCTCAAATATATTTCAAGTCCATATTTCAATGAAATATCGGAGAAAATAGCTAAAATTCTAACCAAAACAAATACTTTTTTTTATTATACTCCACTCTATATACAATCTGCCCGTTCAGCGACAATAAGTATTTGTTGTGACATATTTATGAGATGTAGGGAGATTTGCTAATTAAATCTGGTTGGTAAATCAGTAGGTTTAAAACGTTTCAATTCGCTTGGTTCGTCAGGTTCATCCATTAGTCTTTTTGCAAGTTTGGTGGCGTGCACTTCCACTCTTTCAGCGTATTTACTATTTAGCACTGTACCTTTGTAGGTATTTCCTCTTTTACCGAGGGTACACACAAATCTATTTGTATCGTTATGTTTGGCACGTACCAGGGCGCACTCACTATTATGGGAAGCACTTTGTTTTGAAACCGTTGTAAAATTTCTATATTTGAATTGCTCACTGTTCCGCAAAGTTCAATTCCATATGCCCAAATTGGCTTTATGGAGGCTTTGTAGATCAATAATTTGTTCTCCAACGATAATTGTGATTTCCTGTCTATCATTCAGTATAACTTTCTTAGTTTTTGTAGATCAATAATTTGTTCTCCAACGATAATTGTGATTTCCTGTCTATCATTCAGTATAACTTTCTTAGTTTCAGACGAAGTTGCTTCCTCTTAGTGAAGATATGTTTTCGCCAGTTTAATCTTCGGTCCAGGTGTAGGCCGAGATATTTTGCGCTATCAGCTAGTTGAAACTGTTGCCCATTAAGTGTTACTGGTGGGCAGTTGTCTTTTTCATAGTAACTGTGACATGCACAGATTTGCTTTCGTTGGGTTTAATCCTCCATATCTTGAGCCATTGTTGAATCTTGTCCAAGTCTACTTGCAGGTTTCTCAATGCCATTACAGGGTTAGGATGTGACGCTAAGATTGCTGTGTCATCTGCAAAGGTTGCAACTAGTTACCATCGTTGTTGGCAGGTCAGCTGTGTATAACAGATATAATACAGGTCCTAAGACGCTTCCTTGTGGGACTCCCGATGGGATGGGCTACAGTTCCGTATATTCATTCTGATGTTGACCAGGAAATATCTTTCGCTCAAGTAAGATTTCAGCAATTCGTATACGTGATGTGGCAGCTGTTTTTTTAACTGGAAACACAGACCTTGTCATAGGCATGGGCTATATCTAAAAAGGCAGCAGAACAATATCTGTTCCCTTCTAGATCTCTATTTATCTTGTTTACGATCCTGTGGATTTGTTCAATGGTTCCACGGCGGTTTCTAAATCCATGTAGGTGTTTTGCAATTAATTATTCCTTATCCAAAATTGGTGTTATTCGTCTAAGAAATATTTTTTAAAAACCTTTGGCCGAACTGCCAATAAGCTAATCGGTCTATAAGAAGAGACTTCTTCTGCTGGTTTTCCTGGTTTTGGCAGATTATGGTCTGCACAGTCTTCCATTCATTTGGAAAATGGCCAGTTGTAATAAATGCATTGAAAAATTGGGTGATAGCTTCAAGTGCTTTTATTGGTAATTCTTGTAGAATCCTCCCTGTAATTAGGTCGAAACATGGAGCTTTCTTCGGGCTAATTTCATAATTCATTACTTGTTGTACTTTTTGAAGTCTAATCTTTTCGATTGGTAAACCGATTTGGTGTGGTGCTTCAAGGTAGTCCTTTATTTCATTTTCTTTCTCTGGAGACGATTCACTTTGAAAAGGTTTGAGAACGCCTAACAAGTGTTCGGCAAATATAGCAGATTTCTTTTTGTTGTTTCTGGCCCTTTGCCCATTTTTGTCTCTTGATAGGTGGAATTTCCAATTGGGGTCTTTCGATTTTTTTGATCGCTTTCCATAGAGAATAGTCAGTTATTTCGGTGGCTGTTAATTTCCGTAGGTAATCCTGTATTGCTTGGTTTTTTAGTTGGAGCATCAACTTCTTCAGGTCTTTTGCGGCTTTATTAAGTGCTCTTTTATCTTCATCTGTTCTACTTATTTGCCAGCGTTTCCTGGTTCTTCTTTTTAGCGCAATTTTTTCCTTAAGCACTATAGGGCAGTTTTCTACATGCCGTTTATTGTGTCATTACCGACTTATCCATTTCTTGTGCAGTTTTTAATGGTATTTTTAATTAATTAATTTTTTAATGTATTAACTCAACTGTTTTTTTCCCTAAAAAGTTCCCAGTTTGATTTTTTAGTGCAAAGTGGCTTAATGTTGGCATTATTTGGGAATGCAATCTTATTGTGGTTGCTGAATGGTCTGCTGCAAGCTCGTAACAGGTTTTAGTTTCACACTGCCTGGTATTTATACCTTTCGTGACGCAGAGGTCTATCAAGTCCGGTTGTTTTCTGCGGTCTGTAGGCCAATACGTAGGTTCCCCTGTGGATAGAGGTTCCATATTATTTTCTTGCATTGCTGCTAGCATTTGTCTTCCGTCTGTCTTTGTCATTCTTGATCCCCACTGTTGATGCTTCACGTTGAAGTCACCACCAGCAATGAATCTGTTGCACAATGTTTTGAAATACTCCAAATACTCCTTCTTAATGATATGTTTTGGAGGGCAGTAAACCGCCGAGATTTCCAGAGTCGTTGTTCTTTCTTCTACCATTACAGTGGTCGCTGGTAGGTACTCTTTGTCGTAATTTTATAGTTCGTGATGTTTGATGTTATCCTTTATTGTAATTGCCGTGCCACCGTTTGCCGTACTGTCTGGGTGATTTGTTTGATATAGTTTGTATTTGCGAAATTTTATATGATTTTTTTGAGTAAAGTACGTTTCTGAGATTAATAATACATCGATTTCGTTATTATGCATAAAATATTTTACTTCTAGTTCTTATTGGCATAGATTGGTGTTCCATACTCCAATTTTTAGTACTTGGACCATTACTTAATTTTGCTAACTAACGTGGTGACGAGGTTCATCATCGTCCCCATTTGTGTAATAAGTTGTTTCATCATGGTTGTTAATTCGTTCATGTCGTCTGGTTGTTGCTGGTGAGGTATTGTTCCAAATATTGGTTGGTTTGCATTTTGACTGTTTTGGTGTTGCTGTCCGTTTTGCCTTGCTTTTTGAACGCAGTAGATTGCTTGTTGTCCGTTTTGTTTTGCATTATTATTTTGGGATCGTGTGATATTTTTTCCCGTAGTTGAGGATAGAGTTTCTGCTCCAGCTGCTTATGTACAATGCAACCCCTGTAATTTGCAGGGTGATTTTCGTTGCAGTTAACACATTTTACTTGATTGTCTTTTACTTTTTTAGGACATTCTGCAGTGTAAATGGACTCTGCACATTTCACACATTTTGGGTTTCTTTGGCAGTAGTTTTTAGTGTGCCCATATCTTTGGCATCTAATGCATTTTGCGGAATTGCTCTTTTTGCGTGTGGGGCTTCGAAAACTACGCTCGTGTTCAAGAATAATTTTGTGTTGTATAAATATTTCCTTATTGTCTTTTTGTTCCAAATCTATGAAAAACATTGATTGAGTTGTTTTACTTTGCGTTCCATACATTTTTGACTGTGTGTCCCAAAGCCTCTATATTTTGTTTAATTTCTGCTATGCCTGTGGAATAGTGTAGATTTTTTAAGACCACCGTAAAACATCTTTCTTGCTTTGGTTTATAGGTGTGGAATTCTGTATTTTTTTGTGTGAGAGCTTTGTTAATATTAGAATATGCTTGACCTGTTTTAGGCTGTATTTTCACTTGTTCATTATCAATGGCTCTTAGAACATACATGTCCTTGGCAATTTCGTTTAGTAAAATTGGAAGCGAAATGTTCTTTACTCCAGAAATATAGAAAGGCGGTGGTTTGGGTTCATCCTTTTCCTCGGTATTTTTGTCCTTGTCGGTTGTGGACTTCTTGTTCTTTTTTTATTGTGGTGTATATTTGCCAGTCATTTTTAGTTGGAGTGAGCAAAGGTGGGAATTCATAGTTTAAAGGTCTATTCAGACCGGCGGACGCGGAGCGGAAGCGGAGCGTGAGCGGTTTGGTAGCGGAGCGGAGCGTTGGCGGATTTTAGATTGATAGGCATTCATACCGAAAGCGGTAGTTCGACGACGAGGTTGGTTTGGTACGGCGTTCAACTTATAAGTTAAATAGTTAAAACAATATTTATTAAAAGGTTTCTGATGATGTTCTCAAACAGTTCAGACAGCTCCGATGAAGAGTTATTAGACGTATTAGTAGTGGCCTCCGAGAATGGTACCACCAAAAAACGAAAACGCCTACGAATACATGATATTCCGTCCACGAGATACGTAGATGGAGAGTTTCACATACTATTTAAAGAACTTCTAAAAGACGACTCCAAATTTTTTGAATATTTTCGTATGCCGGTAGATAAATTCTATGAACTGTTAAACTTATTAAGAGATCATATACGAAAAAATGATACAAATTATCAAAAATCTGTAACTCCTGAAGAGAGACTTGCTGTAACCTTGAGGTACATATTTTGTAAAATAATAGCAACCGAAAAGTATAAAACTCAAATAGTAATTTTTATTGTTAATTGTTAAGGATACATAAACCTACATAATATTATAGTAATACACTTACACACCCGTATTTTCAAAATCGGGATTTAAATATATCGATGGCGTATATTGTAGAACATCATTAACATTAGGGGTTGAAGCGCTGGAGGGGTATGATGAGGAAGGGGATGTTATAATTGTTTTAGGGGAAGTACAAGACGTGCAAGGCGTAGAAACTGTTGATTTTGTCTTTTTTAAATATTCTAATTCATCGTTAGAAATAATGTTAAACAATTTAATTTTAGTTTCAGCTTGTAGGGTGGGTGGAAACTTTTTAACTGTATTGAACATACTTAAAATAATTGCTTGAGAGCTTCATTTTCTTCGTTGTTGTCCTTTTTCGTTTTAGTTTTTTCTTTTTCCCCGAGGTATGTAACCAGAAGGTTTGAAGCAGATTCTTTTTTTGTTGGATGTGCCTTTTTCTAGAAGGCGTTTGTTTTTGATTTTCACCAATCCTTACGTTCGTTACTGCTTCTTTTTCTTGTTCTTCTGCTTCGTCTTCTCCTTTTTCTTCTTCCTCTTCCAGGGACTCATCAGGGGTAACTTTTTTGCCATATTTCTTCCTTCAATTTTGTGTTGGAGTATGCCGGCAGACTTAAATCATAAGCCTCTTTTTTAAACACCTGCACCTGACACTGTGCTGTACTGTAATAATATTATATTTCACTCCCGGTCTTTATCGAACCGCGCGGTTTGTCGATAAAAATCGCTCCCCGATCATTCAAAACCGCTCCGCCGGCACACCGCCGGCTTCCCGCTATCTCTCCGTTATCGCTCCGCAGCGCACTCTGAATCATCCCATTAAAATGTACGCAGAGCGTTGTGGACTTCTTGTTCTTTTTTTATTGTGGTGTATATTTGCCAGTCATTTTTAGTTGGAGTGAGCAAAGGTGGGAATTCATAGTTTAAAGGTCTATTCAGACCGGCGGACGCGGAGCGGAAGCGGAGCGTGAGCGGTTTGGTAGCGGAGCGGAGTGTTGGCGGATTTTAGATTGATAGGCATTCATACCGAAAGCGGTAGCTCGACGACGAGGTTGGTTAGATACGGCGTTCAACTTATAAGTTAAATAGTTAAAAAAATATTTATTAAAAGGTTTTTAAAGATGTTCTCAAGCAGTTCAGACAGCTCCGATGAAGACTTATTAGACGTATTAGTGGTGATAACCTCCGAGAATGGTACCACCACAAAAAACGAAAACGCCTACGAATACATGATATTCCGTCCACGAGATACGTAGATAGAGAGTTTCACAAACTATTTAAAGAACTTCTAAGAGGCGACTCAAAATTTGTTGAATATTTTCGTATGCCAGTAGATAAATCCTATGAACTGTTAAACTTATTAAGAGATCATATACGAGAAAATGATACAAATTATAAAAAATATGTAACTCCTGAAGAGAGACTTGCTGTAACCTTGAGGTACGTATTTTGTAAAATAATAGCAACCGAAAAGTATAAAACTCAAATAGTAATTCTTATTGTTAATTGTTAAGGATACATAAACCTATATAATATTATAGTAATACACTTACATACCCGTATTTTCAAAATCGGGATTTAAATATATCGATGGCGTATATTGTAGCACATCATTAACATTAGGGGTTGAAGCGCTGGAGGGGTATGATGAGGAAGGGATGTTATAATTGTTATAGGGGAAGTACAAGACAAAGACGTGCTAGGTGTAGAAACTGTTGATGTTGTCTGTTTTCAATATTCTACTTCAGCGTTAGAAATAATGTTAAACAATTTAATTTTAGATTCAGCTTGTAGGGTGGGTGGAAACATTTTAACTGTATTGAACATACTTAAAATAATTGATTGAGAGCTTCATTTTCTTCGTTGCTGTCCTTATTCTTTTTAGTTTTTTCTTTTTCCCTGAGGTATGTAGACTAATGTAGTCTAACCAGAAGGTTTGAAGCAGATTCTTTTTTTGTTGGATGTGCCTTTTTCTAGAAGGCGTTTGTTTTTGATTTTCACCAATCCTTACGTTCGTTACTGCTTCTTTTTCTTGTTTTTCTGCTTCGTCTTCTCCTTTTTCTTCTTCCTCTTCCAGAGGCTCATCAGGGGTAACGTTTTTGCCATATTTCCTCCTTCAATTTTGTGTTGGAGTATGCCGGCAGACTTAAATCATAAACCTCTTTTTGAAACACCTGCACCTGACACTGTGCTGTACTGTAATAATATTATATTTCACTCCCGGTCTT
This sequence comes from Limonius californicus, assembly GCA_014611495.1. Taxonomy (NCBI): domain Eukaryota; kingdom Metazoa; phylum Arthropoda; class Insecta; order Coleoptera; family Elateridae; genus Limonius; species Limonius californicus. Next base: position 28,723 of record JABXWE010007597.1, read on the forward strand.
TATCGAACCGCGCGGTTTGTCGATAAAAATCGCTCCCCGATCATTCAAAACCGCTCCGCCGGCACACCGCCGGCTTCCCGCTATCTCTCCGTTATCGCTCCGCAGCGCACTCTGAATCATCCCATTAAAATGTACGCAGAGCGATTTGTGAGCGGTACCGCCGCGGTTTTGAATCCGCTCCGCTTCCGCTCCGCGTCCGCCGGTCTGAATCAACCTTAATGCTGGTTGAATAATAGTTTGCATGCTAGAACCTGGCTGTAGGTTTCTAACTTGCATGTTTTGCTGTGGAGAAGTAGACAAATAAGGTTGTTGCAAATTTTGGGGTATTTGTTGACTAGTTATCATTTGTCCGTTTTGATCGTAAAAATATGTTAGATTGGGTTGTGCATACTGCACATGTTTGTAGTTTTGAATGTTATCCACCATGCTGGTATATTATCGCACCGCAGAAGCGCGCGAAGTTGCTAGAAGGTTTTATCATGCGCAATTGCACAGTGTTATCACACGACACTTGAAATGTTATCAGGCGGTTACCTGATATTTCACGAGCGCAGAGCATACGTCCTTATTCTTCGAAAGCCAAATCCGAACTAACAAATACATTTATCGTAATTTTTAAAACAACAAAAAACACTTCAACGCAAAGGATAGGACTGCTGATTTGTTAAAATCAGATGTCTACAAATTAAAGTACTCACATTGTAATTATGTATACATAGGCCAGACAATTAGAAATTTTGACACCAGATACAAAGAACGCATACGCTCATAGAAATACAAACACCCTTAAACACTTACTGGAACACAACCCGACATCAAATAATATAATATCTAACATTTTTACACTTCTGTAATGATAGAGGTAAATTGGATATACCCGAGGCCCTGCAAATACTGAATGAATGGGCAAATTGAGCTCATAAATTCCCCGCTATTGGAAGTTTTGGAATAGGAGACCAGAACCAAGCTCGAACCCAAGATCCAGTGTAGTGTCAAAATGCTTATCTTACTTTTGAAAACCATCCAATAAACGAACTTGGTTCACCAAACGTTTTATGTTACCTTCTAAAATAAAAAGAAACCTTGTTTATTTGTAAGATTTATTCACACCAATTTCACATTACCCCTAACTTCTAACACTCCTTACATTTTTTAAACCAACCTCACGTCTGATTCATTTCATCTTTAACATTTTCTTGTGTTTGGCTTCCTGCAGTCCTTCTCATCGCCTCTTTGTTTCTCTTAGTGGCTGACAATAAACAGCGACTTCCAGAAGGGCGCACGCCTTTCACAACGTCGGCATCCTCATCAGAAATTTTCGAAAAAAGCCTTCCGTGGGCATACTTTTGTGAGCCAGTTGTAACAGGAAGGCTCTCGCTTATATTCATGATGCTGGCAGCGATCTTTTCTTTGTTGACGCTCACGAGGGTGTCGTCCGACTCGGCCTTTTTTAGGGCCCTCAGTAAGGAGACAACGCTTTTGGTCTTGAATTGGGAAAGGCTCTCGGATTTACTGAGTTCTTCCTCTAGCTGTAGAATACATTTTGGGCAACGGTGGAGGATCTCTTCGCTTAACAGTGACTTACTTAGTTGTTTCACCGGTGGACTTCGTAATACCTCGTCTGGATTTCGATCCTCCGGAGTCTGTTGAATTGGAATCAAATTAATGATCGATAATAAAATTTACCTCTCTTTAATTTTGAACACCGTGATTTTCATCCACAAATTTAACTTTTGTCAATGGTATAGCATGTGTAGAAAAAGGGTGTGGCATTGCAGATAAAAGGGAAGATGTGGTTTCTAAAACGTACCGCACCCCATTTTCATTCCAAAAATATCAGTTTGCTAAGTAAAAAAAGCACAAGGAAATACAAAAATTATTAAATTAAATAGAACTGTTGGTGATAAATTATTAAAGAAACCAAATGTGAAGAACCTAATGCGTTCGTAGAATTTATAAAACAGCATCCTTTTACTATCTTCATCGAGAGCTCAAGAAAATTAAAACTTTTCAATTTCAGAGGAAGAACTACATATGTTGAACTTCATAATTATACACCTACCCCAATGTTTTACACAATCAATTAGAGAGATTTGACATTTGAATGAAGTTAGATCAAGTTATTCATTTTTGATATAAAATATGTCAACACCAATTGTCTAAATGTTTCAATCGCTCGTTATTTGATTACCTCATCGACTGGTACCGGAATTGGCTTGGTGGTAGCAACAATAGTCTCAATAGCTTTGGCTGCTTCATCCGGGTTTCGTTGTATGTAAGGTGCAGGTGTGGCATCCATATCCTTGTCTTTCAGTGAAGCCACACTGAACATGACCATCATACTGGGCGTTTCTTCGTAGTCGTGTTTGTGCAAAACTACGGTACCGCCCTCAACCGATGCCAAGTTTTCACGTAGGCAATATTCGAGCAGGCTAGATTTGGGTGAAATATCTATATTCATGGGGAAAATATCGCTGGATTTGTTAAAAAACATGTTTTCTAGAGTATTAAAGCTGCTACACGTAGCACTAGAACTTAACGGCGCTGAGTCACTTTCATCAAAGCTGGGGATGCTGAAAATTACGTCCGATTGTGAGTATTTGACTGAAGCTTTGCTGCCTTCAATATGGGGTGATTCTGTTTGTGTATATTCTATACACTTCTCACATTTTTCGTCAAATTTTTTAATCCATAGTTTGTCCTCGGAATGGCATGGTAGATTTGATGTGCAGGTGATGTCGATGCAATCTTTCTGAAAACAACTTGCGGCAACCTTCTGTACAACATTAGAATCAGCTTGAACTTCATGTTTTTCAGATACCCCTTTAATGCTTGTTTTTGGTACCACTTCGTTTATTCGTTTCAGTGTGGCAACGTCTTCTATATTGGCATAGTACCCATAGACGCCGAAATAGGAACAAAGATCTTCTTGACTTGACTGTTGATTTTCATTCATTTTAGTAGACGTCACTGTGAAGCATAAAATATAGCATTATGGTTAAATTTAAGTGAATATTCTGTTAAGTATAATTGTTTCGGTGATCTATGGTGATCGTAATTTCCGGAATCTGCCTGTTACCGATCAGTTACAGCCATATGGGGACCCTTTCTGATACCTAAAAGGCAAATTCCGTGAACATAACTTGGTTGTCACAATAAATAACACTTTGGTCGGTAAAACTAGACTGAACATTGATTTGGCAAAATTTAACACAAGCTAGCCTAGTATTGGGCAAATTTGAAATTATGGTATGGGAATTTGTTGCATGTTCAATTTTTTGTTTACTCTACATTGGAATACATGCTGCACGCGCAACACACTACATACATAGTATTTTTAAATCCTCTAGGTAAATTTAAATCTACGGTAGATGAAAATGAATAGAAGCCCCGAGCGCTAATCGATTTGAAGTCGTAAAAACAACAATAATAATAAAATCTGGCCTTTTCATTAAACAGAATTGAAAACCTTTGAATATCTACAAGGGATATTAAAAATAACTTAGATTGAGTGAACATTTAAGCTTTTTCTTTTATAAGTTTTGTTATACGAACATAGCAACATTTACACGTCATGCAGAACTAATTGTAGCTATATTTTCAACGTTACAAAGTTTAAATAAGTTTACATTTCTGCAGATGTTTCAAAAACTTCCGCTGTATTTAGTCGAGACAGCAGACGTATTCGCATCCTTTAGGTCAAAAGAACATTTACTTACTTTCGCAGGGTTCAAAAATATCAACTAGATCTTCATATCCTTCACCTGTATCCGTCGCTGCAAGAATTGAACTACACAAACTTGAAAATTTTTCCAACCGTTCTCGTTCGACATTATCCAACAACATAATGAGTTCGATTGGATTAAGTTGCTTTTTCAAAATTCTATCTACAATTGCACTGGCTGCATTTGCCGTGTAATCCGCCAAAGGGATATCCGTTTTGTATTCCTCGGTAGCCGTCATCAGATCAGTAACTAACTGCCTGGTGGAGCTATAGATTTTCTCTGCCGATGCGTCTTCGAATGTTGTCGTAGTTTCCAACACAATGTTGATAATTTTGGTTTTGATTTCGGTTAGGAGCTGGCGTCCCAGGTCTGTTTTGTACCATGTTAGAACTTGTGGGCTTGCTTGGGTTACAGATGATTTGACATGGGGAGGAAGAAATCTCGATAAAGATGCAGAACCGTCGTACCTAAGCGAGGATGATTTGGAAACCTTTTCCGAAATAGATCCCCTAATACCGATTTGGTCTACTAGGGGCGTTTCGGACCCTTCCACAAAGGACATTGATGATAGAATGTTTCCTTTTTCAGAGAACGAGGCAAGAGAGATTAACGAATCAGATTGGAATGAGTGAAGTTTTTCATCACTCTGCTGCCGCAAGTTCGTGGTGCGGAGAGTTCCATCTGGGTTTCCAAAATCAATTTTGCTACAACGACAAGGAAGGGAACCAGAACCTTCGATACATTCACATACGGTTTTGGAGCTTGAATTCGATTCGCTTTCTCGTGATGTAATTCCAGATACTGAAGAAAAATATTTTGAGTTAAAGTATTTTGGTATGTTGCGCTCCCGAATTTCTTTCCACTGTTTCTTGCATTCTTTTAACCACTTCTCATACTTGACGTAAAATGGAATAGAATCTGCCTTTTTCTCGATCACTTGGGGAATTATGACCTCTTTCTTGTCATAGTCCAAAGGTCTCTCGTGTTTTCCTAAAATTCCATCTACAACATTGGTTAAAAAGGCTTTGAATTCACCAGCAACCGTTTCGGAAATCCTTGTTGAACTAATTTTCAGCAAAGTGGAATAAATATTGTAAAATTTGCTGGACTTTGGTAAATTGTTGATTACTTGTCGGACAACATAAGCGAGTTCTTTTGGTGGAAGCTGCTTGGGCTTATTTTTGGTAAGCATCAACGTTTTTTCCTGGTAGGGTATGAGGAACCTCTCATGGTGAGGCGTCTTCACAAATTTTCTTATTTCAATCCGTGAATTTCCTTCATGAACCTCGCTTCGAGATCGTTTAGCCTCAATTAAACGCGCACGATACGCGTTAATATCCCAAAATTTACATCCAATAAAGTTTCGAGTTAAAATAAACAACTTTTGGCATTCGAAATTGAAATGCTTTTTGCAACCGGCTAGATTAACCCTTCCCTGATGGTAATGTACATTTCTGTAACATTGTCCGTCATAATTAACGATGAAAACTTTTTTAAAGGTGTCTGTTGAGCGAAGTAGTTCCGTTTCGTGCGGGTCTGACCGCGATTTATAGTATAGCGGTTTGATGTTGAACTTGTTGGTACTTTTTTGTAAGCACGCGTTACAAAGTCTCGACTCGAGTAATATTTCTTCAGTTGTAATGCGCGTGCAAATATTATGCCCAATATTCGTAACGTACTCCCCGTTGGACGAAGCCGTTAGGGTAACATCATTGGGCAATAGAATTTCACTATGGTTGTCACTACCATAGTAAATTACAGTTGCGTAGTTTGGATGTTCGTATTTCACGTTTAAATAAACCGACACCCATCCTTCCTCCTTATCAGTTTCCTGACTATCGCGGCCATTTGCAGACTGCTTCTCAGTAGTAACTTCGGACTGAAACGTCGTAATTGAAGATCGTTCAAGCATATCTTCTTCTGTTTCGCTTTCACTTAGCTCGATGGTAGTTTTCAAATCATGATCGTAAACCTGGGAAAATCGTGGTGCTATAAATATCAGTCACTAGTATCTTCACATGAAGGATGTCGGCTTTTGAAGATAATTAAATACATAAGACTAAAAACTTTTTAAAGAAAATTAATTTAAAACATAACGATAATTATTTAAAAATAAGATTTCCATGTGTACATGTTGCAAGCGCAGGTCGTGATCAAAACATATCATTTTTAAAACATTAAGTAAAATCAAGAAATCAAGAAATATGTACAAATGGTTTTTACCAACCTGTTGTCCTACATTTCGGGTATTCCCCTCAATGACTTGTTCATGTTCTTCTAAATATAACATATCTCGTTCAATGTCAATCCACGTAGTCAACCTCGTTCTATCAGGAAACTGCGTCACCAACAAGCTCTCATGGTTTATAATGCTCTGGGTGCCGTCTTCCCTCCCATGGTATATTTCTTGATACCTATAGTCAGTTGCCGTGGATGTGTAGTATATCTTCTCTTCCGTTATAATAGACGGCGTCACATTTAGTTTTTTGCCATCGCTGGTGATTAAACTAAACTTTTTCATATTTCCTACGCTGTTTTGCAAAATATACACCTGCTTGGCGTCTTTGATGTGTTTTTTCTTCCAACGTTGGCAGGCTCTGTGACTTATCAAGTGCTGACTTTTGTACCCATCGATGAGATGGTTCCGCAAACGATTTATACTTCGATTCAGTTGTTTTTGAAACGTTTTCAAGTTAGAAGTATGTAAGGGTATTAGATGTTCCGCTCTACGTTGTGGACATGGTGGTCTCTTTGGTGAAAGCATAGATTTCACCTTCAGGTAGGGTATTTCGCATTTTACCTGCTGTCCACCAACACCAAGCACATCCACATTACCATCAGACTTCTTTATAATTATATTTCCGCTTCGAGTAAACGTTCGCGAGTATTCATCGCCGATGCTTTTGCATTGAGGACCTTTATCTAGATACATCTGACGAATGTTAAAGGGTAAGCCGTCAGTCCCATCGATAGTCTGTATGGACAATCCGGATGGTAAAGATATTCTAACGTTGTATTTATTTAGGCTTGGTTTTAAAAGGCATAGTTTTACTGGAAGCAACTTGGATATCTGCAAGTTGACGCTAGGCTTAGCTAATGCAGCTTTGCAGGGTATTCTTTTTAGGACTGTCCCAATTGGAATTTCTATGCGGGATTTAATCCGTTTTACGTACTGACGCTGGTGAAGTTTGCTGGAGCAGATCTTGAATATAGGCAACTGCGATTCCATTACATTCCTGATTTTTTTCAAGAGTTTCTTGTTCGATCTTCGCTGTGGCTTCGCCCCAATAGAATCTTCAGAAAGGGATCTTCTAGACTTCACGTGTTCTTCTTCTGGTGTCTGCCCTTCTTCTACGTCTTCCACTTTTGATACACTTTCGCATTCTTGCACTTTTGAAATGACACCATAACAGTATTTAGGTGGGCATGGTCTATCTATGGCTGTTATACTTTGGCTGATGGAACGGTTTAAGGATTGTTTTGACTCAATCTTCACCGCTTCTTCTAACTTTTCGACTTCGCTTGAACTTAGCGTTTCTGTAAGAGCTAACCGAGTCTTTATCCCCCTTAGACTCAGCTGATTCAGAAAGGGGACTATAAGATCTTCAGATAGAATCAAATGCCTTTTTGTGATGTGCGGTATATCGAAGCATTTCAGGACCGAGCGCTTTTTTTCGCAAATAAAATAGATTTCTTGTCTCTTTTCAACCTTCCTTTTCAAAGCTTTACAAATTTTCTCACCAAGCGTTTCCTCGGGAAGTGGTGTTTGCACAGGCTTCGCAAAAACGATCATGGTCCGATCGGATAAGGAAAAATGGAACGTGAATGGTTCAAGCACCGTTGTTTGGTTGTAGTGTAGTATCAGACTATGGTCATTTAAGGAGACGTTAAGCGAAAGCTTTTTTGGCTTTCCAAGAAATCGAGTCTGGTCGACGGTGACTCTAAACCCATCCTGGCTCTGAAAGACTGTTGTGGAACCAGTTAATTGAACCTGACTGTTACTGATATCGTAAGCGTAAAAGCTAAAAGGTTCTTCCTTTGTGGCAAGATGTAACGAAAGTTTTCTTTTGTCAGGTGGAGGGACAGTTTTTGCCAATTTTTCCAACAAGACTATCTGTGTAGCTGGTCCAGCTTTTTCGCCTTTGCCTTTTCCTTTCTGTCCTTTGTCCTTCTGTCCTTTATCTGAAAATGATAAGAAGTTAGCAGGACTTGAAAAAACAACAATTTTAGAAGTGACGGATACCCATTTATAGAATTGTTTAGAGTCTAGTCCAAGTTCCTAATACTGAAATCCTTTACCGTTACAGGTTCTCAGGAAAACTAAGCGTGAGACGGCCAGACGAATTGGTTTATATCTACGAAACTACTACTTTGCTCAGTTTTTGTAACAGAAACTGCTGCTTCGGTCACTCTAGGGTACATAAAGTCCCGTGGAACAAATATAACTACTCCTAAGAACGTACAAAGGATAGAAGAAATGTTTTTCAACTTACCCCTGCCCTTTTTGGTATCTTTTCCTCCTTTTCCACCCTTTACGGGTTCCGTTGACTCGGCAGGTTTCCTGAATTCTTCTATCATTTTCCTTTTTATAGAATGACTTTGAATAAAATCGCTATTAGTAAAAATAAGCTCAGGATAAAAAGTTTGCTTCAACATATGATGCTCTTTTACTGATCGATTATAGTCTGTTTCAAATTTGTGAGCATATTCTTCTTCCTGCTCCGCTATCCATGTGGATTCCAAGTGGATCACATATTTGCAAAATTCCCTAATGGAAGAGATGGGTGTCCGTAGGCTTTGATTCCAGAGCTGCGTGTTGATGCCAAATTCGTCCAAATCATTGTGGTAGCGCAACAAAATACTATCATCAAAGGTACAGTATTTGTAATCCACACAAAGATAATGCTGTTCGGCCTTAAAGAGCTCTTCTAAAATGACGAAGCTTGGTAGTGTTTCATACCATTTGTAAGCGGAAAGGTTTTTAGCTTCGTATAAATTTGGATTGTCCAAATATGGGACGTATGGAATGTCAATACCCAAGCTCTCTTCTACAGTGTCCAACGATTCAATGGTAGGTTTGTATGGAATATGTTGCTTTATTACATTTGGCGTTATGGGGAACCTTTTTTGAGGAAGAATTAACTGCAGGCTGCAAGGTCTGTGATTGTTATTGGCATGGTTTTTGCATTTAAAAGAGTTAAACAATATAGTATGGATGATGTATTGAAGCTCGTGGACCGGCACATCCAGGGTATCAGCAACAACTTGCAGTCGGTAGATTTTTGTCAGCGTTTTCTGTTGCTCTTCTTCGATGTAAGGAAACCCTTTCCATAATAAAACGGAAGCATTTGAGACGACCAATTTCTCCATATTGATATCCAAAAGTTTTGGTCTTAAATTCTCGTACGAGTTTGCCAAAATTTGCAGCTCGTTATTTTCCTGCACCAAAAATGGTTTATTTGATGTTTTAATATTGAGTTTCGGATAAAAATTGTAATCTTTGTCTTCTAGCTTACATCTGCTGTTGTTTTTAAAATTGTTACCTAGAATTTTTGCAATCTCTCCTTTGACTCCATGGTAGATTTTAGGGTTAATTTTGGGCAAACTATTTTCATCAACCGTTTCATGTTTCGATGCAACAGTTGAAGGTGGCGTTTCCAAAACTACCTGCGGGGGATCCGGAACTCGCGTACGAACTTCCTCAACGAGCGCGTACACGATCATAAAGATATTGGAGCAATCCAGAGGGAAGATGTTCATGATTTTATTGTACATTTCATAATGGGACGGTTGTGTTTTAGTAGGCGCTGCGCCAACAGGGCAAATTTTCAAATTTCTTATATAATTTATGTGTTGCCTTTTGATATCAGGTGATTGTACCACTGCGCTTCCGATATCAGAAAAAATATTGAGACACTCTTTATCATCGAATGTTGACCCATCAAATGACGCTTCGGGTAGACTGATGGTCATATGGATGATACTGTTTAAATACGCAGGACAACCGTCAGGACCTTCTAGATATTCGTAAATTTTACTCCAAAAATGTGAAATTCCTGTTTCGCCGTCTTGGCCCTCCATGAGAGATTTTTGTGAAGATTGCTCCGAGTTTTGGGGAGATAACGCCGACTTGTGGAACGATGGCGCACATTGGCTTTCAACCGACGATTTAGTCAATTCAATAATACCAGTAATTTGAACACCAACCTTGTGTAGTTCTTCAATGAGCTGGAAGTCGTGGAATCCAACAATTACCGCGAATAGATGTTTTGGATCTACAGTAATTGTTTCATAGGCTGTCGAATTATCTTTATTTTCTTTTCCCAAGAGTGAAGTTGGTTTAAATTTCGGTTCATTGTCCGAGTCACAAATGTCGTAAACTTTCTCGTCCACCTTCCCACCTTTTCCCTTACCTTTCCCTTTGTCTTTTCCTTTGTCTTTGCCTTTCCCTTTATCTTTCCCCTTTTTGTCTTTGCATGCAGCTTCAGTTTCTTGCACCAAAGCGGCGCATTCCTTTTCTAGGTTTTGCTCCCACAGCATGTTTTTCTGCGTCATAACAACATCTTGGTTAATGATAAGCGCAATTTGGAGTTTAATCAAGTTAGCCAGCAATTCGCGTGGAATGGGCTGGCCAGCGTTCAAGTAAGTTACAACTTTCTCTGCGAAATTCCTGTATAGGACATGTTCTAGTTTTGGATTGGACACGTCTTGGGAAAATGTTTCAATGTTCTTCACAATATCTTCAAAGTGAATTGATTTTAACGCATTCGTGGGATCTATTCTTGGACCATTTTTAAATTTTTCTATGGCTGCTTGGCACGACTCGTCGCTTTCCACCATAAAGAAAACTTCGCAGGTTCGGCTCTTGTGGACGTTGTTCAGATCTAACGACCATAGCTTTTCTTCCCAGCTGCCGTGGCGTTTTAATGAAGATCGTCTACGAGTTGCTATAGGAGCCATAAACTATAAAATAAAATATCATTAGTATTCATGTTGAAAGCAAATTAACGTTTCGTTCATCGGTATAAATGTCACGTTCGGGGTTAGGATAGTGCTTTATTACAACACAACGGCGGAGGCCTTGAAAATATTTCTTACAAAAAAATTAAACAATGCGCGAGGAAGAGCAAACCATACAACTTGGTGTCAACGCTGAAACCTCGATGTTATTATTGTATTTAACAAATTATAGCATTCATCAACATATCGTAATGAAGTCGACGTAAAGATAAAAATATTTGTATATATCTTAATTGATTATATGTATTATATAGGCTTTAATTATCGAGGACGAGTTAGCTATGGCTTTCTTGAAGACTAAGTCACGCCCCAGCCAAACTTCCCAATTACAACTTTGTATGTAACAGTCTTTTATATTGAACACGAAATATCAAGCTATAGGGCGTGCTAAGGGGTGTTTTTATTGGGTTAAAGTCCAGAATCGTACCCGGCCGCACATCCATCGATATCAAATTATTGTTTGTTTTTAAAAAGTCATCCTTATTCACCAGAAGCCGTTTTTAATACCAATGTGTTTTGCAGCTATTTGCCATAATAGTATTCGGTTGTATATCGTCACAAGGATGGATGATTGATAAGAAAACGCAAAAAGAAGAGTGCTTATATAACAAAGATGGAAACGCCTGTAATTACGGCGTGGGAATCGCCGTCATAGCTTTCTTGGCCAGCATGGGATTTCTGGCGGGTGAATACCTCTTCGAACAAATGTCTTCTGTGAAAACACGCAAACACTACGTCCTTGCAGATCTTGGATTCTCAGGTATGAGCTTTTTATTTCTTTTATGTAGCGGTGGGTAGCTCTGCTGGCAACACGCCCACAATATAAATCTAGTGCTGCAACGTACCATACACAATTTCCCAATCCGGCTTCGGCAACTATAAAATACATAAACCTTCTCTAATATGTCCTTTGGATTGGGGATTTAATTGTGGGTCACCGGTGCTTCTACCGGTGAAAAACATAGCAGACACGTTTACAGCACATATGCATTTATAAGAATCGAACATCTCTTCATACTATTCTTCTCAGGTTTTTGGGCATTTTTATACTTCGTGGGTTTCTGGTACCTGGCGAGCCAGTGGGGCAAATCAGAAACGCCCCCAGGCGGTTACGGAGTGAATAACATGCAAGCTGCTATCGCTTTCTCATTCTTCTCTATCTTTACTTGGGTAAGGACTATTAAATTTACTAGACGACTTGAATTTAATTTAACCCGTTGTGTTAAGGCTGGTTGTGCATTCTTCGCATTCCAACGTTTCCGGCAGGGTTCGGACGCCGCATTCGCGCCCAGCTACGAGGCGGACACATCTCTGCCGACTTCCTATCCCTCATATCCTGGCGGGCCAGAGACGGACCAGCACTACCAAGAGCCGCCGTTTGCTGCAGGGCCCAATCAGAGAGGTATGTAGTAGTATGGAATTCGGGTATTGGGCATAAATTTGAATTTTTGTCATAGCTCCCGGAGACTTTTCAGCACCTGCATACTAATAGGACCTAAATATTTGAACATAGCTGCCATAAAGTATCTAGGTACGTTCTACATTTCAACTATGGTATTCAAACCAGTGTACTTAGAAGTATCTCTTGATTCCACTTGTGTTGTTGGATTATTTGTGTGTTGATATTTATTTTCTGTTACAACTTGTACATATATTTTTTACATTTTTGAGTTGTTTTAAGAATCTCTTATTGAGTTTGTTGGGTTTTTATCGTTTGATGATGATAATAATAGTATAAATAGGTTTGTAGTGGAGTATAACGTTATTGATGTACAGATATACATAAAGGGGTTTATTTAGTGTTTCTTTTTGTGAAAAAAAAAACTCACGTAAAGTTGTATTTTTTGTAAGTATTGCATGGGTACTGCATTCAAGGCTATTTCGAGGCTGGGTAGTTACTGTCCCTAAACGATATTGCATTAAAATCACTCGAATGGCACTTTGATGTGGAAATTCAGTAGATTTCCGATGTAAGTAATAATATTGTAATAAAGTATTAATTTTGGGCTTGCAAAGTATCAATGGCGGTGTCACTTAGCAATTTGTGATCCCATCTTAGTTAATTTTACGATTTCGTTGTTGACTTGAAAGTATTTCTAAATGTGGTAGACAAATACATTTTACGTACATATGTAGATATATATTAGTAAGTATTTATGCTTGAATATCAAAGTACAGGACAGCTGTATGGGTACATTAATGCTAGCGGTTTGTGTGTTTTTTTTCTGTGCGAGCTGCATAATGAAAAATTTTTCATATTTTAATTACATGCTCTAGTCTCGTAGCGCGCGCGGTTTCACCACAAAAACTTGTTCGCGTCATTTTTTCGGTAATGCTGTAGTTCTCACTCCTATAGAGACAGTTGGTTCGGCTTCAGTGAAGGTTTTTTGTGGGAGCATTTCAAATTATAAAATAAATATATCATAGGAATATCATAACTAAAGAGATTATAAATAATAAATTTAAAATTTAGCGTAATGTAAGAAAGTTTGTATTTTAGGTGTTTTGAACATTTTGGTACCTTGTCTATTGTATTTTTTATTCCTTGTATTGTTGCGTTATCCACCTTAGGATTTTGCTGTTGCACACATTTATTGTTGAAAGTGGGCAAGTACACAGTTCAATGTGGTACAAATCCAAATCATTAATCCAACAGTACAAGATCGCAGGTGTGACTTACATGATTGGCATAGCGTAAATATTTACAGGAATCAATTTGAATAATTACAAAATTAGGGGGCGGTGCTTGGGTTGCTGGGATTACACAGCAGGTTCACAGATAAATTATTTGAAACATTTGTCCTAACTTGCAATACTCAATGGATTTGGCTTAAGTAACTAATAAAAAACAGGGAGCGGCGCTTATATTAACCAATATGGTTAGATAAAAAGGGACATATGAAAACGTTAAGCTTTTGTTTTGGACCAATTATCCTATTTTTTACAAGTTAAATACCTAAGCTGATTAAACTGAATTGTTGCAAAGAGGGGGTTTGGCTTTTTCAACCCAGCGATTAAGATGGGCCACTGTTTTGAACCAACTAACCTAATTTTGCAAAACCTGATGGGTATAACCTTATACCAAAGTAGATCCTTCAAGAAGGGGGCGTGACTTCACTATCGCAGCCACAGTCTATTGTTCTCGAATTACTAACGCAATAAGCGGTGGGTGTGGTTAAACTGACTAGGCTAATCTGATTGGAGAAATCGAAAAGCTGCTGAAGTTTGTGAGATTTTGGTGGCAGCAGCAAAATCCACACTTGCAAATAGACTAGAATCGAAGTCATAAAAATAAAGTCATTCCCACAGTTACTAATTAGTTAATAAATGTCGTTTTAGCAATAACACTAGAAGGAATAAGTAACTTTTAAATTATGTGGCAATATGTGAGTTCTTCCGTTATATATTTATCTTGATGAAAACTAAATTAGTAACAATTTTATAAATTTAAGAAAAAATTGTCGCTTTTGAAAGAGTGACCGGATTTTCAAGCTTTAGGCCAAGTGGGGTCAGGATCAGTTCCTGGAATATGTGTCGTAAAATCTATAATAACAACTGGTAGCTACAGGGTCTCCTGATCAAAACAGCCCAGCTTTATTGTATAATTTGTTTATCTTAAGAGCTACAATGGAAAATTATTACAAATTGTTTTAAGTCTTCATGGTCCAGACAAAACCAACAATAAATTTCTGAAACTAAATCTCTTAAAATAAGGTACAAGGGTGAGGAGATTAAACTGAAACACCCTATGGAGAAATCACAATTCAGAATTTCACAGAAAAACAACTTAAAACTAAGAAAGACACCGATGGACGGTCACATATTGTCTCATAATTTTCACGAAGCATGTGTGGACGTCAAGTTTGTTTGTTACCAATTGTTTTATTATACTTTCATAAGACTGTGTTAGCAATATTCTTGCACTTGCGTCACTCTAACACATTTGAAGGAGCGTATGAAAAAAATAAAATGTAGACTGAGAAACTAATTGACGGTTCGTTCGTTCTTAAAAATGTACAGACTCGATCGCTTTCTACAAATTTGAGTACAAAATTTTAGCCGCCCGTTCCTCTTAATGTTTAGAGTGCTTTTGTTGTATTTGGTTGGTATTTTGTGAGCTTTATTTAGTGTCGCCTACGATATGTGCTTGAAAACGTGTCACGGCAAAATATAATTTATTAAGTACGTTTTAGGCAAACAGTGTGTACATAATGTGTTCTTGTGATGTTTAAAATCAGGTATAAAAGAAAATGTGTGTATAATAAGTTACCAATAAATGTTACAAAAATTGTAAACTGTTTTTTTTTGTTATGTAACTAGCAATTTACTTTTCAGACTCCATAATATATGTACTATGGGCTTATTTTTGTCTTCCTTGTTATGGTTACAATTTAAGTGGATCGCCTATATACAGGATGTTTCAAAATTGACGCCCGTACTTTGAGATTCAGGGGGCTACACAAAACGAAAAGTATAAGTTGAATTTATCTGATTGTACTTCGTTATCGAGTTATTAATAAACAAAACAAAAGTATGACATTAAAATTAATTACATTCTGGATTCACAACAGCTTCACAGTAAATGTTTTCTCTGTTTCGGCATTAGAATGACATTATTCCCGCACTACTTTTAAGACTAGAATGGAGTTCATTCTTAAACGATTTTGAGTGTCATTTTGTTGTCAGCAATTGGTATGCCTGCGGTCTGACATTAAGTATATATTCCCTGCTGAAAGACTTTATCAGATTTGAGTATTATCACGATCTGTGGAATTTAAATTGATATATTTTGCATTAAACTATAATGTCGATTTCATATTAAATAAACTTTGAAACGTCGAATTCCCACAACTGACAAACGTAAATAATTGCTGCCAACCTAACTATATTCTACCAAAAGTTTCCTAGAAATTGTCAACTATTTTTATAAAAAAATTTAAATAAGTAATGTAAATGGAAGCTGAAACAGAGAAAATAGTATAAAAAAACTCGTTACAGAAGACCATTCAAGCACTCCTCCGTTCGGACACTCGCCGCTTTACGGCTCGTTTCCGAATTTCGAATTCATGCTTGTGTGTGTTGCCTTCTGTAACTCATGTTTTAATATACTACTCTTTCAAATGGCCCCAGAAATAGAAAGATCCGGTGATTTAGGAGGCCATTGTATGGCTCCATCTCTTAGGGAAATGTTCATTATTCATTATTTCTCACATGTATTCCATAATGAGGAAGAAGAAATCTGAACAAGCGTTTGTAATGGGTTTTCAATGACAAAATTGGCATTCCAAAACAACGTGAGGATATCATCACAGGCAGGTATGGATGCGGCACGAACAACAACACGAGGCTGAAAACTAATCAACTTCGCTCTACGACATTAATTAGTAATAACAAACACCCTAATTAAGAGAAGATCAGGAACCCAATGGACACGGATCTCGCGTAAAAGTGAATATATGAATATAACTTCATACTAACCAATGTAAGACAAAAATATCACTGACACCAATATTTTTTAAGAGTTGGAATTCAACTCGGGTCCAGACTAGTCAGTACAATAATGGAAACAAATCAATTCTATTATTTGACCCGTACAAAATTTTATCTGATAAATAAATTCGCCACTCTTATCCATTCACATAATATGTGGATTATCAAATTGCCATTAATTTGTAACACGTTTCAGAATATCCATATAAATTTCACTAGATTTTTAGTAGCACTAACAAATTTAATTTAATAAAAATCTTCGTTGATGAACTTTTTGAGAAATTGTTTCATATAAAAGTAATACATAACTGTTTCCATCAATAGATGAAATTGAATTAGTTAGTCTTCGTTAGATTTCAATTAAAATCAGTTGGTTGACACCCAGATTCAAATATAGCCCTAGTTCTTGAAATTCTATTTTCTCAAAAAAAAAA
>JABXWE010007598.1:0-10126 GCA_014611495.1 Limonius californicus
GCAAAATTGAAGAAGTCGTATTCGGGATTTTTTTACAAGAAAATTTTGTTAATAAAAGATGTTCAGAATCGTTCAAATAAGCTAAATTTCATTACAATCAAAAAATTTTCAATATTTTTGTAGGGTTTGGTTCGGCGTGATTATTATTATAGGACGGAAATTAAAGTTGGTAACTTGATGTTGTCGTACTTTATTGTGTATTATTGTATTATACTCCTTCTCTTGTATCAAATTGAGCAATTGTCCAAGCAAGGTAAGTTCGAACTCCAGGAAGGTTCCTGTTTTACATCGTGTTATCGTCAAAGGCGAAGGATAATTTAAAACAGGTGGCGCCTAGGCTTATCTACCCTCCCTTCTTCGATTGCAAGTGATCGAACCCTATCCTTGCTGCCTGGACCTTGCAAAGTGGATTTTAGTTGGTTGTATTGCTCCTGGTTGGTTTTTAAAACATTTTTTTTTGTTTTGCTTCCTAGGCTTTACAACACCTTACTTCAGGCCGGTTAAGTACGGTTACGCACTTACACGTAACCCACAGAGTCGGGCTCTGTTGTGCATAGCACAAACTGGCTAAGCCTTGCCTCACATCAAAGAGATGGGCCTACAAGGTCTGTGGAAGCTCCGTAATAATAATAATAACATCTACCATTAACAGCATTATAGAAAAACAATTGCAAAACTATGCTGAATTATATGCCAAAATGCGACAATAAACAGAGCTAAGGTTAGAACCTAGTACTTTCTGAGCTTCATATTGATAACAATTTTTGACATCTATCAAACTGACATTAACTTGTTAGCCTTATTTAGATAAAATAGGTGTACTGGCTATACACCCAAGTAGTCAGACCAGCAGCAACATATGCAGCCTGAGTGTGGTGGCCCAAAGTCAAACAGGAAACAGCCACATTGAGACTAAGCAGGATTCAACGAGTGGGCTGTCTAGGCATCACAGGGGCAATGAGAACAACGCTCACAACTGCAATGGAATCCCTTCTCGACCTTCCTGCCCTGCATCTGGTGATTAGGGGACAGGCTAGATTGAGATTATATAGATTGCAGGGCTCACAGTACAATCTACGTGCAGGGACAAAACACACGAGGTTAATTGACAGCATTGGAGGTCCTATGTTTGATATGAGAACAGAGCGCATGACGCCGAAACATCTAACAGCTACACTCTTCGAGGTAAGAATTCACGATCGAATACAGTGGGGAGCATCTGGATAGAGCTTTCCTCCTGGAAGTCTAATCTGGTACACAGACGGCTCAAAAACAGAGACAGGTACCGGAACAGGAGAATATGGTGTAAATCCAAGGCAAAGTCTCAGTTTTCCACTTAGCAGGTACGCCTCCATGTTCCAAATGGAAATATACGTGATACTATAATATGTGCGAGAAAGCAATAGAAGGGCTTACACAGGCAGGCATATCTATATTCTAAAAACACTCTCAAGCTTTAAGATCTCATTGCTCTGGAATGCTACGAAAAACTAAATGACCTGGCAGGGCCAGGGCAGAACATTATGAGGCTGCTCTGGGTTCCGGGCCACTGCGGTATCGAAGGTAATGAAAAAGCGGATGAACTCGCAAGGCAGGGATCAACAGGGCCCTACTTCGATCCTGTACCTGCATTGGGAGTATCAAGAAAAGCAATCCGTAGTATTATCAGCGAGGGGATTTGCAACCAACATAAAATTTACTGAGCTAGCAGACCAGGGTTAATCCATAGCAAAGCATTAATTAACGGATCTTGTACAAACAGAGCCACAGAACTGCTTATGTTAAGTAGAACACGGCTGAGAATTCTTACGGGCCTTTTAATAGGACATACGACTGTCACGGATCACATCAGGAGGATTAGGATATTCGATGGAGACTCTACATGCAGACTCTGCAATGAGGTACCAGAAGCCGCAAAGCATATTCTAGGCAGCTGCAATGTACTAACTAGTAAAAGACAACGCATATTCGGGCAACCATACATGGAAACGGAAGGCTTTTATACGCACCCCGCAAGTGACGTGTATGCTATGGCACAAGGAAGCAAGATCACGGGTTGGGTGTGAGTATCCACCAGAAGGAACACAATAAGCCGTTTAGGCTGAAGTATATCCGGAATCAAGGGAAAGAGGAAAAAAAAGAATATGGAAACAAAATTTTGAATGTTAAATGTGCACGTTGATGTCAAAATGCTGTATTGTATGTAGGAACATAAGTGGTCATTAATAACCTTTTCGGCCATTGTTGGGCATCGGCCTCTTCTCTGCCACGTGTTTCTTCCCAGCGCTAAGGTAGAAATGTGGGAGATCTACAGTTTAAGGTTTCTTCACTTCTTCTTCTTATCAATTCCTCTGTTACCTTACGGTGTCGCGGTTGCCATTCATACATTCACGATTAACGACCAAAATTCCAGTGAAGGTTTCTAGCTGTAGGATCCTACGGTTGCAAACCGGATTGGGAAATTGTATGTGGTGGGTTGCAGTAATGCTAGGGAATTGAACTCGAGCCATAATCAACGTTTGTCCAGTGCGCTAGCACTCTGTCAACTGAGCTACCAGCACCACAATATAAATAGTATAAACGCGTGATTAATTGCGTTCTTCTTTGAGTGCTTTATCTCTTACGAGACGTAGCGATCTTCTCTCCTATGCCTGTGTTGCGGGTTTAAAGTGCCACAGACATAGAGGAGCTACAGCTTAACGGACTTACAGGAAGTGTAAACACTTCTACTCCAAAGAAGATTTACTAGGCAGAATACCTCGCTGGTTTGCCATTGCCTTGCGAGGGAGAACGGCCGTTAAACATTCGATGTTCCGGTACTGGGAATAGAACCCAGGACCTTCAGCGTAGAATTCTAACTCGCTAACCTCTAGCCCACGGCCGCCTCTACGTGATTAACCAGATAACCTAATTGTTTAATTACATGAATAGTAAAGCAGTCAAATACTCATAGATAGAGATAGATTCATAATGAAAGTATAATTTATTTATGTATAATTTATTTATTTATTTATTTACAGGTAGTTATTGACTAAAACTTTTTAGTTTGTATGCTTGTTCTGCAACATTTTATATAATTATTAAATTAATTACATAATATAGGTATACGAAGAGAATTATTACAACATAGATACATTTTTATAATAAATGTTCAAATTGATGTCCGTTCATTACAAGACGTATTTCCAGTCGAACAATTATTTCGTGTTTGACATTTGGAAGAATATCAGGCGAAGTTAGTCGTATTTCCTTAGCAAATGCGATCTTTTGTTCCAGGTTATTTGGTTTATTACAGTAAAACCAAAAATGGTACATTGGCTTTACACAACGGTGATAAGACCGACAATAACCTATGGCTCACTAGTATGGTGGCCCAAGGTAAATCAAAGACAAACAATAAACCAGCTTTTTAGTGTACAAAGACTGGCTTGTCTCTGCATAACTGGAGCATTCAGAAGCACTCCGACAGCAGCACTAGAAGCTCTCCTGCAACTTCCTCCTCTTGACATAATAACCAAGGGTGAGGCGCGCGTATCGTCTAAACTGCACGGGTAATTGGAGAAGCACCCAACACACATGGGGACACTCCAAAATAATAAATGTGGTATCTGACCCAAAATTAAAAATGGGAACGGACTACATGTCAACAAAATACTCCTTTCACAAACCGTTCGAAGTACGGATAAACCGTGAAGAATGGGATCAAGGGGAACCACCAGACTTGCTAAGAAGCTTAGTGTGGTACACAAACGGTTCACGCACGAGCAACGGAACCGGAGCTGGCGTATACGGCAGCAGACCAAGATATAGTACTTCCATATCTCTGGGCCAAAATGCCACAATATTCCAAGCTGAAACCTATGCAATTCTAGCAGCAATAGAAGAGAACATAAGAAGGGGCTATACAAACAAAACCATCCTTATTATCTCTGACAGTCAGGCAGCTATGAAAGCACTGAACTCAAACCAGATCAAGTCAAAACTTGTCTGGGATTGCCTTCGTAGTCTCATAACACTGGCAAACTCTAACAAGGTAAAACTTGTGTGGGTGCCAGGGCATAGAGCCATAGAAGGAAATGCAGATAAACTAGCAAAACTAGGATTTGAGACACCGTTCACAGGGCCTGAACCAGTGGTCGGCCTAACTAAACGAACAGTGAGAGGAGCAGTCAACGAATGGATCGCAACCAAACATTCGGAACACTGGAGACTCTCACCTCGACAAAGACAAAGTAAAACTATGATGGGTAACCATCCCCACAAGCTTACCAAAACAGTCCTACAACTTAGTAGGACTCAAATTGGAGTAGTGACAGGACTCCTAACGGGACACTGGCACTTCAGACAACACCTATACAACATAGGGCTATTTAAGGAAGAACCTATATGTAGACTGCGGCGAGGAAGAGGAAACAGCCTCCCACATAATATTCCAATGCGAAGCCCTAGCTCGTAGAAGATACCAAATCTTTGAGGGTACTAATCCCAACGAGATACTGCCGCAAGCCAGCCTGATCAATAGACTCCTAGACCTGATAAAGGGGACGGACCTATCTGGCAGCGACTAGCGACTGAAGGGGATGCACAATAGGCCCAAGAGGCCGCAGTGTTAAAGGGCAGAAACCCCTCCCCGTTACCAATCAATCAATGCCATCGAACAAGCTTGGTCAAGTTTAAAGGCATACGTTAAAACAGATTTAGCTATTCAAATGCCAAATATTCTAGTTGGTGAAATGAGAGCTAACCTTACTCAAACTGAATTTCGTCAACAAAGTTTGGAAAACATTATAAGGGAAAATATTTTAAAACTTACAGTAGCCCATTGTGCCAGATATGTTGCCCATATTCAACGACACATACCAGACGCATTAAATATGGTGGACCTTGTTTTCTAATTCGTTTTTCAGTGTTATTACCGTTGTTCGTTTAATTTGTAACCTTAGTTTGTTTAACTTTTTACGATACATTTAAATAAATTTAAAAATTTTGATGCTTTTCATCTTTTATTGTATGTATATTTACATTGTTGTCAACAGCAGACAAACATATAAAGTTATTGTTATAATTACTCTCGAAACCGAACTTAAAAAAATCTCTATTTGAAATTGATTATTCTTAATTTGAAATTGATTATTCCTAATTTGAAATTGATTATTCTTAATTTGAAATTGATTATTCTTAATTTGAAGTTGAAAAGGAATACATTTAAAATTTCAAAATTAATCTTAAATATTTCACTCTAGACACTAAATTTCATCATCATGCCGAAAATTTGGCATGCAGGTGCGAAATTTTCGAATTTCATTCATTTTTCTATTTCTTAGAATGCACATCTACTTGGAGCATGTAGTATTGGCATTTATCCAATGTTTTTGAGCTTAGTTGCAAAATGGTCATGCTTAATCTTTAAATTTCTATGTTAATCCAAAGATCCAAGTATCTAGAAACTTTCGACTTTAATTGAGTACATAGTTTTCAAACGCTAAGAAAGTATAAAAATTTCTTTTTAATTTCCAAAATTTCGGTTCTAATTCAAAGCATATTATATTTAATATTTAAATTTAAATTCGTAATTTCGATTGATATTGTTATGTTTTGTTTAAATACCAAGTATTCGACTTTAACATTAAAATTGTAACTTTAATTGCAATTTTTCTTATTTAATCTCCATGTTTTCCACTCTATTTTAATATTGTGACTTTAAATAGTATTAAAATACATATCTATTTCGACCTCGTAAATTAGATGTTCATCTTCGACATTAATTTGTAAACTTCAATCTTAAAACTTTAATTGAATCGGTGAGTGGAAGAACGGTACAAGTCCAAAAATGACATATTTTAGTTAAGATATACATTTTTCTCTAAATTTCAAGCTGTATGCATTCAGCTGAAGATCGGTTTAATGACGCATACAGTTGGACGTGTATAGCACATTGTCAATCACGAATGAGTGTAAGAACGGTTCAAGTCCTGCACATAAACCGTTCTTCCGCTCAAGCTGAGATAATGTAGGCGCATGCTCAATTTGTTTAGTTTCCCTACCAAGTCAACACATTATAGCTCCAAAACTATTATATACTTGGATGCAAAATTGACTGTGAAAACAATGCATTCTCTGTTTATAAATGATAATTCTGTATTCAAAAATAAGGTAAAATATGAGTATTACCTGAAATACTTCAATGAAAACTTTTGTCTTCGATTTGGTAGACCACAAATAGATGTTTGTTCTACTTGTGAGGCATTGGGAATAAAACTGAAAGATGCCCATCTCAACGATAATGCAAAACGGGTAGCTGCTGTCGAGTTAATTATACACAAGAGAAGGGCAAAAAAGTTCTACAGCAAGTTGAATGAAATTCAGTAATTATCTCAGAGTAACCCAGAAGTTGTCGGTATTACGTTTGACTACATGCAAAATTTGCCACTTCCAAATATTCCAGTACAGGAAATTTTCTATTACAGACAATTGTGGGTTTACTGCTTTGAGATTCATAACTTAAAAGATAACACAGGTCACTTCTATAGTTATTACGAAGGTCAAGCAAAAAAAACCCCTAATGAGGTATGCTCATTCTTGCTTGATTATATTCTAAATCATGTGTCTCCGGAAGTGAAAGAATTGCATTTATTTTCTGATGGCTGTCCTGGCCAAAACCGCAACAACACTATGGTGAGGTTTTTGTTGGGTTTGCAGGCAACAAAACGTTTCACTAAAATTTACCATTATTTTCCAATACGAGGACATTCATTCCTCCCATGCGACAGAGACTTTGGAACCCTGAAACGTATGGTGAGGAAATATGATCGGGTTTATGTTCCAGAACAGTATGAAGACATGATTTTGAAATGCAGAAAAAATATACCGTTTACTCTGAAAACCATTACATATAAAGACATTATAGATTATAAAAATTGGTGGCCTCTGCACTTCAAGAAGATGTGCAAATCTATTAAAAAAGATGAAACGTTTTGTGTGTCTAAATACAGACAATTTGTGTATGATAGCACTACACCAGGGTATGTTGACACTCGTGAGTTTATTGATGGACTGTCTATGCACACATTCAAACTCTTGAAACCTAACGCAAACCCAGTTTTACCCAATAATAACGCATATGCAGAAGCTGTTCCAATAAATGTTAAAAAAATTGAGGACCTGAAACAGCTTTTACACTACTTAAGCGGAGAAGACTTGGAGTTTTTTTATCACATTACATCGTGGAAAACAACTGCTGTAGAAGATAATGAATGAAGACGTTTTTCGTGAAAACGTTATATAATTTTCAGCTTTTCTAACTTTCAAAATTTGTATTCTTGTTTGATTTAGCATAATTACATCAATACCTTGCTTTAGTTTAAAAAGATACGTTGTAAAATTAAGTTTAAAATTAAACTTGGACAAAACAAATAACATGAGTGAAAAAAGGGTGTAAGTCCAGAACTTGTTTTTAATCGTAACTTTGTCCCATGTGACGTTAAAAAAATTTGGTTATGACCACATCATTACTTGGTGCCATAGCTATAATTCATCTGTGGATAGCAAAGTTGTATTCTTATTAGTTCTCAAATTAATCAGTTCATTTTCTGAAAATTAGGAATTTTGGACTAACACCCTTCTTCCACTCACCGATTCAATTAATTTATAATATTATTTAAAAATGTCAAACCTTAAACTAGACCTATTTACTCTTTAAACTCAATGTGTTTCGATTTGAATCTTGAATTTTCACTTGAATTTTTCTTAAAATATATTCTTGCAGATCGAAATTTCTTTTTATTCCAAAAATTCAAAATGTGCTCTGATTTTCGTCATTAACTTTGATTTCTATTTAGGAATTTCGCTCATAATTATTTATTTAAAATGTGTACGTTAAGCTCCAAATGTCGACTTTATTCTCAAAATTTCGTCTTTAATCGATCATTTTCAAACCTTTATAAGGTCTTTCTTTGCCAGTATGATTTAAGCAATTTCACTGATCGCTTTTCTAATATTCTTATCATGTCCTAAACCCTGAAGCGATCATATATGTACCTCCCACATGTTATGAAACATCCCGTATGTACTTCTTCCTACATTATACATTCGGAGTATTTTTCAAAATCAGCGGCAGACTAGGAGATTTGAAAGGTGTTTTAGATGTAAGCCTAAAAGCTGTTATAAACCTCAGATATTCAAGGTAGAAGAAAAGGCAAGTAATAAATATCCAAACACCGATGCCCCGAACAAATGGATTTGTTATCTTGAATGCGTTGTTGGAATGTGACAGATAGGGTGTCTAGTGTTTTTTAAGGACCTTAAAATTTTAGGAATTCTTCTAGTCTGGCTGTTATAAAATACTGATTTATGTCTGTGAAATCGGTTTAACTTGTATGAGTAATATCTGAAACCTTTAGAATCGCCTTAATAAAATGATAATTCGAATATCTACTTAAATTTTGTGTGAAAAGAAATAGGACATTGCCCTATAATAAGAGGAAGAAAAAGAATAAAAAGCAGAAGAAATGTTGTTTGAATTTTATTGAGATTTCTAATTTTTTATGTAATGTTTCGTGATATCGGCTTTATGGATTTTGTTTATACGGGATGCCGCAAAATTGACGTCCGTGCTTTTTTAAAAACGAATAATATTAGCAAAAAATATATTGTCCATATCTGTTGTCACAAAATCTGACCAAATAGGTTTCCTCCTATTTCAAGGCAAACATTCGCACGGTTATTGATGGAAGGACAAACCCTGTGTAGCATATTTTCGTTTATTGACACCATAGCAGCTTGAAAATACGAGCTACGACATCCTCAGGTTTCACAACAGGTTCGCGGTAAACGTTTTCTTTCAAATGGCCCCAGAAGAGAAATCCAGCGGATTCAAATACGGTGACCTACGAGGCCATGGTATGGGTCCTGTTCCAATCCACCTCTCCACCTCATTTCTCACTTGTAATCCATAATATGACGGTGCACCATCATGTTGGAACCAACAATTTAATCTAACTGATATCGGAACTTTTGCTAAGGACATCCAGCAAGCTGCATGGGCTACCATTATCGCAAGAACCAAAGGTAATAACTACCCAAGAAAAATAAGATAGCTCATCTCTGAAAAGAGAAGACTCAGTAAAACTATCATCAATCCCGAGCTCCTGCAGACAAGACTAGACGGAATAACTGTTACGGGCCAATCGAACTTTTCCGACGACCCGTAACCAGATAGGTAGAAAAGGCCTACAGCTTAGCTCAGAGGAGTAGGGGGAGTTCGCTTACGGGAGGAAATCTTTAGTTGTGTACAGGGTAAATCAAAATAAGTGGGCGCCACCTTCCAAATCCAGCTGATTGTAGGTCCTCGTGGAAGGCCGAGAAGCCAACAGCTTACGGGAATGGAACTCACCTTTATTGTGCCTCCTCCTATATATTTAAGCTTGCACAATTCGTACACAAACAAATACAGAGTACACAAAAATAAAAGAGGCAGTAAATTTTAAAACACATATAATGAAATTGTTAAAAATGACAGTACAAGAAAATCACAACAAGTGGTAACGCTATAAGTTCGGATTACATATTTTAAATTTTTTAACGTTAAGAAAAAAACTCGCCGCCACTGGTGCAACGGGATTTACGTTTTTCATACAGCTATGTACGCCAGGGACGCTGAAGTTCACAAGAATAAAACAGGATATAATTTGGTAGTTTTATAATTAACAACTAACACCACATATAGCGACTGAAGGTCGTCTTTCTATTTACATGAAAGCAAAATTTGAAGTCTGCGAGTTAACGCGAGCAAAAAAAAGTTTTCTTTCTCACAACACCAAAAAACTAGATTTTTTTCTTTACCTTGAACGATTCTAGGAGCGGCCGGCACAATACTGGGAAGTAGTTAAACAGGATGATACAAAAAAATCCACGGTACGCCACCGCAGACTGGATTGAATGAAGTCAACAGCCAGGGGCCCGAAACTTGGATGCAATCGTCGCACCGACGGAACTGCCAGGGGTCAGGAACGGGGCTCGATACATGATCCGCCAAAGGCGATCGGCTAATTCCCACAGAATTGCCTTTAACAGGGACAAATCCAGTGTGTTTTCTTATCCGACAATAGTCGATGGTCTGTTTTTACCC
>JABXWE010007599.1:0-15044 GCA_014611495.1 Limonius californicus
CAAGAGCTGTCAGGTGTCGCAAATGTAAAACAAAATTAGCATCTTCGCTATATCTAACTTGCAAACCTGTTTGTTGTATATGCCTCCATATACATTGCGTAAAATGGAAAAACACCCACGGTTTACGGCATCGGGAAATTCTTATTTGAAGGCATTTATTGTTGCTCTTTCGAAGTCTACTATGATAGATGTTGGTTGAAGCCTCGGTGTTAATAATTTTAAAGCTTGAAATAGGCGAATGTAAGTACCTTCCGTTTTATTTGGAAGAAGCTCATACTCGGTTGGAATTACATTACTGTACTGCACTCCATGAATGGTATATATTTGATTGAACAGCCGTGGAGCTGAAGTAAACATACCATCCGCATACCAATGATTGCAATGTTCCATTAATTCCAAATTCCTTGCGGTTGAAAACAAAAGAATTCTATTTTCATTGGGGCTACTATCATATAACAGAAATATTTCGCTGTCTATATTTTTGTATTCGTCAGGGAATGTACGATCCGTCAGGCTTCTTGGGTTGGCTGGAACGGCTTCTGCAACTGTCTTACTCGCTGAACTGTTCGCTTTAAAGCCTTAACAGGAAGTAGGGCCGATACTGCGGCAGGTAGTTGCAAAGACATGTTTGCCAATATAGCTTGGGTAGTTAGCTGTACTAGTTTGGCCATTTCCTTAATATTTGCAACAGCGACTTTTGCAGCATCCGCAACATGATTGTGAGGGGCACTCCTTACCACTTTGTCATGTAAAGTATGCATTCTTCATCGACCGGGAGCACAAAGGGGCGGAAAATCTCGCTGACGCTGGTAAAGTAACTTTCAAATTCCGAGGAAGGCATTCTAATTCACAATACACCTTAAGTAAACGTAAATAACCCCAAAAATTCGAATGAATCTTATATTAAGCTTATGAACGCGTCCAATTGTCTCGAGTCCAATTATCTGGCATCCAATTGACGCACGCGTCCAACTGACGTACGCGTCCAATTGTCGCACGTCTAATTGATCCCGTCCAATTGACGCGCGTCCAATTGATGTAGATCCTTACGCATTAATACATGACTAAAAACACAAAAGTTGTAATACGATTTTTATTTGTTTTAGAATTGCAACGTCTCAAAATTCTGAACTGCAATACATTTTCAAAAATTGATGCGCACCGAGTTTACCTTGACATTCCTTCGTGCAATCAGCACCGTTCACAGTACGATGAACGATTGTACCTCGATTGTCCGCTTTTGATTTGTACACCTCACTTTTCAACCAGCCCGACAAACCGAAGTCTAATGGTGTCAGGTTTGGAGACCTTGGCAGCCAACAAAATCGGACCACCGCAACCAATCCATTATCCTGGAACAGTTTCAGTCAAATATTGCCTGACCTAACGGGAAAACTGTGTAGGAGCCCCATCTTGTTGATAGTACATAGTAGTTCTTATGATTACAGGAATCTTCCAGTAATCTTCGTGAATCATTTCGCAAAAATTTCCAGTACTGTTTTCCTGTTAAGCGATTCTCAATAATGAAGGGTCAATTAAATGATTACCGACGATATCACACCACATGTTAGCTGAAAAACGATGGTGAAAATTTGTTTCGATTATTTCATGTAGATTTCAATCCGACCTACGGTGAGAGTACAGCTATTTTTCACACTATCACGAGTAAATGTAACTTCATCAGTAAAAAGTATACATGAACTAAGTTGCGATTGGTATTTATCTACCGACAAAGGGACATGCATCTAACATGGTACCTCAGTTGCAAGTGGATATTAGCGTTGTTCGTGTAGTGTGCGAATCACTCTTATCTGAGGAATTTCAAGCTGACAGGCAATTTTTAGTGAACTAGTCGTAAGGCTCTGTCCTACTACATTTTTTCTATTTCATCTACTTCTTCAGGTGTTATGTGCGCACTAGGTAGTGTACTACTGTTACACAATACTTTGAAGACTGGCAAATATGTTTCTAGTCCCAATCTACGATGAGGAAACCGTTGCGGATGTTCTCCAGCCACACCTCTGGCGTTTCCGTTACAGAAACCATAAATAAATACAATATTTGGTGTTCCAGATGTAATTGGTAAACAAAAACAAATCTAATTACAACTTTCTGTACTTCACTCATATACTAATGTGTAAAATACACTTCAGGAATTTAGTACTTTCCTCCTGACTCACTCTGTATGTATTAAAAATGATAACTTGCCAACTGACAGATATAGTTCAACAAATAAATAGATTTATTTTGCAGCCAGTGCAAATACATATGACAGCGGTGTTATATGTTCTCATACCACTTGTCCAGTAAGAAGATTACATTGGTAATATAACTCCGATTTGCTCTAAAAGTACGCATAAAATATCAATAAAACATTTAATTAAGGGTACCTTCTTGAACAAATTAAGTTAAAGTTAAATCTCTTATCGCACAAAATTTTGAGACGTTGCAATTCTAAAACAAATAAAAATCGTATTACAACTTTTGTGTTTTTAGTCATGTATTAATGCGTAAGGATCTACATCAATTGGACGCGCGTCAATTGGACGGGATCAATTAGACGTGCGACAATTGGACGCGTACGTCAGTTGGACGCGTGCGTCA
Organism: Limonius californicus; assembly: GCA_014611495.1. Taxonomy (NCBI): domain Eukaryota; kingdom Metazoa; phylum Arthropoda; class Insecta; order Coleoptera; family Elateridae; genus Limonius; species Limonius californicus. Next base: position 2,605 of record JABXWE010007599.1, read on the forward strand.
ATTGGATGCCAGATAATTGGACTCGAGACAATTGGACGCGTTCATAAGCTTAATATAAGATTCATTCGAATTTTTGGGGTTATTTACGTTTACTTAAGGTGTATTGTGAATTAGAATGCCTTCCTCGGAATTTGAAAGTTACTTTACCAGCGTCAGCGAGATTTTCCGCCCCTTTGTGCTCCCGGTCGATGAAGAATGCATACTTTACATGACAAAGTGGTAAGGAGTGCCCCTCACAATCATGTTGCGGATGCTGCAAAAGTCGCTGTTGCAAATATTAAGGAAATGGCCAAACTAGTACAGCTAACTACCCAAGCTATATTGGCAAACATGTCTTTGCAACTACCTGCCGCAGTATCGGCCCTACTTCCTGTTAAGGCTTTAAAGCGAACAGTTCAGCGAGTAAGACAGTTGCAGAAGCCGTTCCAGCCAACCCAAGAAGCCTGACGGATCGTACATTCCCTGACGAATACAAAAATATAGACAGCGAAATATTTCTGTTATATGATAGTAGCCCCAATGAAAATAGAATTCTTTTGTTTTCAACCGCAAGGAATTTGGAATTAATGGAACATTGCAATCATTGGTATGCGGATGGTATGTTTACTTCAGCTCCACGGCTGTTCAATCAAATATATACCATTCATGGAGTGCAGTACAGTAATGTAATTCCAACCGAGTATGAGCTTCTTCCAAATAAAACGGAAGGTACTTACATTCGCCTATTTCAAGCTTTAAAATTATTAACACCGAGGCTTCAACCAACATCTATCATAGTAGACTTCGAAAGAGCAACAATAAATGCCTTCAAATAAGAATTTCCCGATGCCGTAAACCGTGGGTGTTTTTCCATTTTACGCAATGTATATGGAGGCATATACAACAAACAGGTTTGCAAGTTAGATATAGCGAAGATGCTAATTTTGTTTTACATTTGCGACACCTGACAGCTCTTGCATTTGTTCTGGAAGAAGATGTCATTGATTCCTATGATCTGATAATTGATAGCGAGTTTTATGTGGAAAATGATAACTTATTGCAACCCTTAATAAATTATTTCGAAGCCACGTGGATAGGTCGCCTAGACAGAAGGCGGAGGCGAAGGCAACCACTATTTCCTCTCCGTTTGTGGAATGTATATACATTTGTCGAAGATGATATACCACGTACAAATGATTCTGTTGAAGGCCACAATAGCTTTTCTTCAATACTGAATGCTGCACATCCAAGAATATAGAAATTTGTAAATGTATTGTAAATCGATTGAAAATCCAGCAACTAATTGCTAGAAATCCAGCACCACCCCAAAGAAAAACTTACAGGGACACCGCCGAAAATATACGAAGAGTGGTTGCTGACTACGGCAGTAGACCAATATTGGATTACCTAAGAGGGATTGCGTATAATTTCCAACTGCAAGTATGACTTGAATAATTTGTGAATGCGTTTATGATTCGTTTGTGTTTATAGTACCATTGGCTATTTTATGTTGTTTGTTTTGTAACTTTGTACTAACTATAATAAACTGCATTTTTCTATATACATGTTTTATAAATCTTACTTAAAGCGCGTCCAATTGTCGGCGCGTCCAAAAGACGCACATCCAAAAGTCGTTGCGTCAAATTGTCGCACGCGTCCAATTGTCGCGCGTCCAATTGCTCGCGTCCAATTGACGCGCATCCAATTGACGAGACACGAATGCGTAAAATACACTTCCGGAATTTGGTACTTTCCTGCCGACTCACCATGTATATCTAACTCACAACTACTGACATTTTCATAAAACAAGTTTCAAATTGTAAATTTTTAAACTGATTGAACTTATTCAGTGAAAGCAAAAATCCGTTTCCTACGATAAATCCTTATACCATACAAATTTCAGTTGATATAGTGACGAACATATCAGTAATTAGGAACTACTTCTTTTAAGAAAATTTTGCTACTGTTTACGTTGTGTTTATGCCAGAGGTCATGAGGCAATGAACGAATATTAAATTTTGTAATAATTTAGAAGAAACTCTAACAGAAAATTATTATGTCAAGCGAGGGTTGAACAGCTGCGAATTTCTGTACGGGCCACTGGCGCGCGTATTTTTGTCAGTCATCTTGCAGCAATGAGAGAGTATTAAATTTTGTTGTAAATCGGAAACTCCAACAGAAAGATGTTGAAAATTATATTATATATATATATATATATATATATATATATATATATATATTATATATAAATTAGGGAAAACTCTAACAGAGTGTTGCCAAACCCACCACTGTTTAGTAGATCTGCAGAATTCGCTACAGGAGATGTAGCGATCTATTGAATTACTTTAATTTGTACTGATGTTTGTGAATAGCGTTTATATAAATAATATAAAAACTAATATTACAAAACTTGATGGTGGTATTTTCACGGTTGTTTTTTACAATCTATCTATCTACAATGGTGTGAAAAAGTTTTGCAAAGACAAAAAAATAATTATTTCTTCAAGTTTAGCTACACTTTTGGCATGGTTTCCAAAAATTAGTTTTAAATATTCGATTTTAATGACAATGTCAACAACTTATCTCTAAATTAGATACTTACAACTCCATAGAATACAATTAAGGTAAGTTCTTTTCTAAATCGATAATCAGTTATTTTCGCATTTTCTAATGGGTTCATTAAAATGCATTTAAAATGAAACTTAAAAGCATAATTAGAAGAAATACTTATTATGTAATGAGTATATATATTGTTATAATATTTTTATTATTAATTTTAGGAGAAGAAAGAAAAATAAATTAATTGAATTTCGAAAGGTTAAATAAGATTTTAAATTGAATTATTTTGGATACTGCAATCATAATTTTAACTGAATAATAACGTTTATAAATAATGAAAAGTTTGGGCGCCAGGTAACAAATTAAAAATTTGTCGCCAAATATTAACTTAAAAATATACCACGGTATAGCTCTCGTGCATGATTACTCCGTCATAGAAGTCGGTCCTATAACGTTTTGGAATTCTAAAAGGAAATGGACTTTTAAAATGGATTACCAAATACGCAGGGAAATTCAGTTGGTTCTACACGTCAGCCGTTGTGCGTATTAACTTAAAAATGCCATATAAAACTCTTAAACAAATTTCAAATAGTTTTAAATATTATTTGATGGTGTATTCTTCTGGTACTCTCGTGCTTCCTGAATAGGTACGTAATAATTCGTTTACCTTTTATTAGACAATCTCTTGTTATGTTCTTTTAAAATTTGCCGCTCCGTTCGAATTAATTTCGTAATTTAATTGCCTCTCCATAGGAATTAAAAACGTGTTTTAATTGCATTTTTATGCTGGTTAAAAGTTTCGCTATTTTGTTTTTAAAGATTGAGCTAGGTTGGCAGTTCCCTTTGTAAACCAAAGTTGCCGAATATTGTTTTTCTCGCGCCTGACCTTAGACACTTCTGAGAATTTACGTGTCGAATCATTCTAGAACATGTTCATGATATTTCGAATTATGGCGCAATTTCTTTTGGGAGTAATGCAGGTTTGAGACGCGTGAAGTCTTCAGTCAGTTTAACATCTCTGATGGCTCCAGTCGCTCGAGTCCATCTACGAGGGCCGTTACGGAATTAAAAAGTCAGTTTTCGATCTTTAATGACTCTGGTCTCCGAAATTACATCAATCAGGGGCCGTAAATAAGTAAAGTGCTGCAGGGGCGGCTTTTGGGTTTTTCGAGGGGTGTCCATTATGTGTGATTTCCGTCTCGCTGTTTTAACAAGGGGTAAAAATAGACCATCGACAACTGTCGGATTTAGAGAAAACACACTGAATTTTATCCCTGTAAAGGCAATTCTTTGTGAATTAGCCGATCGCCTTTTGGCGCATTAAGAATCGAGCCCAGTTCCTGACCCTCTGGCAGTACCGTCGGTGCGACGATTGCATCGAAGTTTCGGGCCCTTGGTGTTGACTCCATTCAACCCAGTCTTCAGGGACGTACCTGCGGCTTTTTACCATCATTCTGTTCAACTCCTCGAAATTGTGCCTGACTACATCAAAATTCAAGGTAAAAACTAAAGTTTGTGTTTTTGTGAAGCGAAACCTTACGCGCTACTTGCAAAATTCAACATCATTGAACCTTCTCTATTTGGAAACAAGAAGCGCCCGTCAGTCGCGGACTGTCTTCGTTTGTAGTACAAAGTATAAGAGAAATTTTTATATATATTGTGTTTTCCTGTAAGCTCCGGCGTCGCTGCGTAGTCGATTGGACCAAATACGTGCGTCAACGACCCCTTGGCTTGAGCGCTCATATAATAATATTTGTAAAATAGAATTAATCAAAATCACCTGTTGCTGTCATTCGGTTGTATTGCCTATAATTGGTGTTATAAAAATTGTATTTTTAATTTCTGTTTTGTGTTTACGAAAATGCCTCGACATTCGTTATGGCAACGCATTTTCGTAAACAAAACATTAATGAAAAATACAATTTCTATAACACCAAAGTATTTAATTGAATTAGCATTGTTCTTTACTGTAGGTCACAAGCACTACCCATTGTTTTTGTGATCATGGCCACCTAATAATTGCACGTCGTTACGACAACCCAAAACTTGGACAAGCATTTTAAGGCAAACGGTTGCCTTTACGCGTATGAACTGAGAGTACCTTATTTTTGTAATTTTTAGTCTTCTTTCAGAAAATAACAAAGTTAGAGCTAATATAAGATTTCAGTTGTAGGTTAAATTTGAAAGAAATATCTTTAGATTTGTGGAAATTACAATAAAAAGAAAAAATAAAAAATTGAACTTTAAGGCCCTATAACTTCGTAAGGAAGGACTTTTGTACTAAGGTACATTAGGTTTAATCGGTTTATTTTTACCTAAATAATCTATGATTAAACGCTGGCTCATTCTTTCTGAGACACCCTGTATATAGGAGGAGGCACAATAAAGGTGAGTTCGATTCCCGTAAGCTGTAGGCCTCTCTGCCTTCCACGAGGACCTACACTCAGCTGTATTTGGAAGGTGGCGCCCACTAATTTTGACGTACCCTGTACACAACTACGAAGATTTCCTCCCGTAAGCGATTTCCGTGAACTCCCCCTACTCCTTTGAGCTAAGCTGCAGGCTTTTTCCACCTATAAGGTTACGGGTCGACGGAAAAGCCCGTTTGGCCCGTAACACTCTTCATCCAAATGTAAATATTTTCTTAGGATCGTCGTTGACCTTCACAGCAGCCTCCTCTACAGCGTCCGATGCGCAGCGACTAAATCTTCAAACTTCGAACAGGATCCAACTTATTGAATATTAACTTTGTAAGTAAAACGAACTTACTCGTTCTTTAAGGAAACTCGTATTTATAATTGTACAAAACAAATACTTTATTAACATAAGCAATATTAATTAATTTTAATTTTTTTAAGCAGATGAAGAAATGCGTGTGTTCACACCGAATTACAAAAATGCTCTTTTTTATATTGTTTTTTATCAACAACTTTGTAGCAACGGACGAATTCTCCATAACAACGATGCCATAATTACACACAAATTACCATAGGATACTTGGATCAAATTACAATCTTGAAATTCATATTTTGACAGATAAATAATTAATATAAAATGTTCATATTTCGACGGCGTCACTGTCCAATCAAGTTCTGATTTATAAAACACACTATACATATTCGAAACCAACCTCTAAGACGTACTCTGCATTTCACGACAGTCTAAAACACATTTCCACAAAATATTCCGATAATGCAGCAAACTCCTTCGTGACTTAATAAATATCAGAGTTAAGCTTATATCTAAGCTCGAGGCATTATATAGTATCTTACTACATTTATTTCTTTGCATATACAGGGTGTCCGGTTACTACACCGAAAACTCTCGACTGCAGTTTCGACGGACTAAATAGAGACGATCTATCGAAAAAAAGGCGAATAAAAAGTTTTTAGCTTTCGAGTTATAAGGCTTCAAAGTCGATGGAAACAAATGGTTATTTCTTTACTGTGTCCAAATGAGTCAACGAATCTTCTTCAAACTTGGTATGATATTGGATGACATTAGGGTGGTCCTTATTGTAAAATATCGTCAAAATTTACAAATCGTATCACAAGTTGTCATGAATATGCTACTCTTGGAAAGCTCAGAACTTTTTGTACGGGCAACATTTTACAAATTTGATGCGTACTTATACAAGCAACCTTAGTTTGTAACAAAATTGACCTCTTTCAACAAAAATGCGCCGTGTTTCTTCGCCACCTCGGATGTTTTGCATCAGTAACGTAAACAACGTGGAATTGAGTGCTTTAAAGAATCTCGATTTTCTCGAAAATGGTCAAGTTTACGAAAAAGTTGCAAGAGGTCAATTTTGTTACAAACTAAGGTTGCTTGTATAAGTATGCATCAAATTTGTAAAATGTTGCCCGTACAAAAAGTTCTGAGCTTTCCAAAAGTAGCATATTCATGACAACTTGTGATACGATTTGTAAATTTTGACGATATTTTACAATAAGGACCACCCTAATGGCATCCAATATCATACCAAGTTTGAAGAAGATTCGTTGACTCATTTGGACACAGTAAAGAAATAACCATTTTTTTCCATCGACTTTGAAGCCTTATAACTCGATAACTAAAAACTTTTTATTCACCTTTTTTTCGATAGATCGTCTCTATTTAGTCCGTCGAAACTGCAGTCAAGAGTTTTCGGTGTAGTAACCGGACACCCTGTATAAGCTTTTAAATAAGAATTATTATAATAATTTCTTTTTTTATAGGGTTTTATCAAAATACGAACTTGGTAGTATATTCAACCAATCAAGAAGTTATCTGCGTCATGGTCTGCCCTATATTACTGACCAATGAAACCGAATTCCAAGACATCATAAAAATGAACGAGTATCTTATATAAAGTGACATTAACCGAGCTAACGAGTAAAAATTCAGCACAATATATATAGAGGGTGTAACAGAAATAGGTACAAATATTAAATCTTATGGAAGATTACAATATACACAAACTAGAAAAAACATTTCTTTGGTAATGGGACGCTTAAGATATGAGAAAACAATAATTGAAAATTTGACCCAAAATTGTTTGACTACCGCAGAATAATAAAAAAAAATTGAGTTCAGACTTGTTATGCAAAGGAGAATAAGATAGAAGTGCAAAAAATTTTCTTATCACCTGCCACAAACCAATACTATTAGGTAAGTCAGTAATTTCTATTCAGTCTGTTGTTGTTATCACAAGCCAGACAAGTTTTTACGTGTTTGCCACTTTGGATTTACTTTACAATTAGGTAATGTTCTTCTACAGCTTAAATGTATTTTCTATGTATCATCGGCAGTTCTCAAACAAAATTTTATTTTATCTTTTAATTAAAAAAAAATAATCTTAATGATTTTTAAAAACTGAATAGTACCATTGAATTCTACTTGAGCCAATCTATTACTGGTTTAAATATTTGTACCTATTTCTGATACACCCTGTATACATACCTGCAGGTACTATGGATGATTCAATTGCATTTTGCATGTCGTCAACAGTAGCTAATTGCCATCCGAAAAGAAACGGTTCATATTATCGGATGAAAAACGATATGAAATCATTTTTAATCATAAACGTAGCTATGAAAGTGCAATGAAATCAATCCACGGTTATTAGAGTGATCAAACAATACTCTGAAATGGGAAAAATTGAAAAAGATAAAGCTCGCAGTGGACGTCCAAAAGAAACATTAGTGAGACACGACGGTGTATTGGGAACTTCTACTGTAAGACGGAGAGTTCTTAAATCTGGACTTAGGTGTTGCAAAACCCGGAAAAACCCTCTTATCAGGAAAACAGAGGCTCCACCGTTTGAGATGGGCAAAGGATCATCGCCATAGCGCCCCAGAACAATGGCAGCAGGTACTATTTAGTGATGAATTTCCCTTTAACATTAACAATCCTGGAAACACATATGTTAGAAGATTTCCAGGAGAAGAATTTTCAAGACAGTGTGTTCTCCCAACAATTAAACATCCAACCTCTGTCGTGATATGGGGCTGCATGTCTGCCGAAGGTGTTGGTAGGCTGCATGTTGTATCTGACATGATGAATGTAACCAAATACATTGATGTCCTACAGGAGAAGATGCTGCTTAGTGGAAAAGAGTTATTTCCTGACAAAACCTTTATCTTTCAAGATGATAATGCGCCTTGCCACAGAGCAAAGGTTGTTCAATCTTGGATGTCGACCAATAAAGTTGAAAGAATAAACTAGCCAGTTCAATCCCCGGACCCAAATCCTATAGAAAACTTATGGCAGAGGATTTCTAATATTATTTCAAGAAAAAACCCACGAAAAAGTAGAATTAATCGAATTCCTAATCGCTGCATTACGAAGGAAGAATTAAAAAAGCTAGTGAATTCTATACAAAAAAAAAGTGTGAATTAGTTATTAGAAACAAAGGATGGCCTATTAAGTACTAAAATAGTTTAAAATTAATTAGTGTGTATTGTAATAAACCTTTAGGTGTAGACTACATTATTACATATAATGTACAATTTTTCTGTTTTTGATAAATTTTATATAGGTATCGAATTGTTTCCGTTTTCTATAGATCAAAATTTGGACTGTTATTATTACTAGTATTGTGTTTAAGTACCTGTATTATATTTGCAATAATCAAATGGAAAATATTTGTAAATAGTGGGTTTAAACTGCAATATATCTTATGTATGCAACTGCTGCAGAAGTTTTTCACGCCACAGTAATTTTCATTATCAAAACTAACACTTTAAATGCTTCAGGAATCAGTTAGTATTATATATCAATTTATGGAAAGTATGTTTAAGGTGTAAACAGTGTTGCCAAACCGAACACTTTCTGTGATTCTGCTGAATTTTCAACAGAAGATGTCTACCGAATTGATTCTCGAAACTAACAGATTTTAAATGCTTCCGGAATCAGTTAGTAATATATCAATTCATGAAAAGAATGTTTAGGGTATAAATAGTGTTTCTAGACTCACCACTTTTTGGCAAATCTGCCGTATTTTCTACAGCACAACTAGCGATCTACTGAATTACTGTAGATTTATACAATTAATATAAACAATAATTGCATTGCAGAACTTAATCCTGTTATCTTGACCGTTGATGTTTACAATGATAACCAAATGTCTACAAGATCTACCGACTCTGCATTGCCAAAGATACTAAACTTTAAAACTGGGGATTAGCAACACTGAGCTAAAGTAACAGTACATTATTAAATTTAAATTGTTTCATTTACCTGAATTTCCGCGTTTAAATTTTTGTTAAAAATGCTTCATAAAGATTCTGCCAATTTTAATTTAAATAAAAAACGTTCATAACCTCTAGCAACTATTAAATGTTACAATTTTAAAGCCATTAAAGAGACCTCATAAAAATAATAAGAATTTAATTGTGGATAAACCCTTATTTAAAAAAATTAAATATTTCCTAGAATTTAACCTGACCCACTACTTCCTTTCCCTGGACATCTATTAGCTTCCCTAGCGGCTAGTTATTAGAGAAATCGAAAATAATAGAATACCTTTCGTGATTCGGATCTTCCCTTTCATAAAGCATGTGTCCAAAACTGGTGACGGCCTTTCAATTTTCGGTCCAGGTAAACTCCAATCAATGTCCCAAATAACAGCTGTTCCGACGCTTTGCAGCCGCCTACGCAGGTAAAATTTTATTTTGATAGAAAAAGCCCACATTATGTAACTCGACCTCTCGGGTTAGAAAGGGAAGATCTACTTTCACACGGTGACGTGCCAAAAAATTATTAATGGTTTTGGCAAATGAAAACGAAAGCGAAATCTCCGCAAATATAGGTTACCTATATTTTAGTCAATTCAAAAGGCACCGATGTTAGCTCAAAACGGACCTGACCTAAAGATTTTACTTCCACTTAAAATAATTGCTCTACACACAAACAACGCAGAAAAATTATGTCCATTCAGAAAATTTAGCAGCTTGAAAATGAAATTCAATTTGGAATTTGATGCTTCTTTTTGTAAATTTAAAAGAGAAAACGAAAGTGGTATGTAAGCGCCAATGGAACCCGGAAATCTATTATCTCGAACAAAAAGGACCGGCTTGAGATCTGAAGAAATCGAATTAAGGAACAATTTGCTGCAGAAAATATCGAATTAACTTAAGGACGCTTTTTAAAATCTGCCACGTTTAGTCACAGCTTGGCTATTTGAACCAAAATTTTGTTTAAATGGAGCGTTAAAAAATTGCATCATGTTACGCTGTCTAAGAAAAATCCCCAATAAACATCGAAAGCATCTATTTCATTAAAACGCGTGTACTTCACCACGTTTACCAGTAACTTTCACTAATGTAAGTATGATTTGAGAGCGCAAAATTAGCCGGGCGTTGCAACGCTGTTACATATTTATAAAGCAAATTTATTATTTCGTTCGAAAATAGATCGTGTATACCAGATTTTATATAATAACCTGACAATCAGAGTTTAATCGAGTTGAAAGTGTGCTAGAAAACTGTAATTGTGCAGCAATAGTTGATTCACACCAATCGAGACCTTCCAGTGCAGCCACTTGGTTCAAGATTTAGTAAGTGAAATTTACAACTTAAACTGCATTAAGAATTAATTATAGTAACTGAAAGTTTTGTTTAATAATTTCTATAAAAACATAGTAAATAAATTGTGTGAAGACATAAAATATGTATGTACAAAGCTTGTTCAACTGAAACCCATATTTGATCAACTTAGAATTCAAATGCCGTTCGTTAATGTTAGTAGTGCTTGTAAGCAACATTAATACGTTTCTGGCGTTTGAATTTTACTCTGACCATTAAAACTTCCATTTTGAAATTGCGTTTGTTGTTGACAATCCGTCCAAGTTTGATCAGCGTGCGGTCCTACAATTTTTATACGCTGAGGGTGTGCAGCCATTGTAGATTCAAACGCGAATGCAAGCAGTGTGTGGAAATGCATGTATTGCGTACCACACTGTAAAGGCATGGTGCCGAAAGTTTAAGAATGGAAAAGAGGGGCTATGGATGAGCCGCGACCAGGTGCATGGTGCACTGCATAAACAGAAAACAATATGGCATGTGTGGAAGGCCTTATTAGAGAAAATCGACACATTTCAATTAGAGAAATACAGAAATTGTTGGTGCGAGTGTAGGATTTGTCCATAGTATTGTTCGTAATCTGGGTTACAGCAACGTTTGTTCGCAATGGATTCCTCGTCTCTTGTCTAATGAACAAAAATGCTTGCGAATGGGGTTATCTCTGCAACACCTCACAGACTATTGGCAAAATGGTGATTACTTTCTTCTGTCAATAGTTGCTGGTGACAAAATTTGGTGCCATTACTACAAACCACCTAGCTAGTTATCGTCGATGCAGTGGAAACATTCAAGTTTACCACCATCGAAGAAGTTCAAAGCACAATCTTCTGCAAACAAGGTGATGTTAAAATTTTTTTTCGACCGTGAAGAACCCTTGTTGATAGAGTTTAAAGAGCCTAGAGTAAATGCCAATGCAAATGCAAAAGAAACTTTGAACAAGCTTCATCAAGCAATAAGACGGAAACGTCCAGGAAAACTTACGCGTGGCGTGGGGTCATGTTGCTGACAATGCTAGGTCTCATGTTGCTAATGTGGTAAACGAAATTCTTCAACGAAATAAATGGGCGGTTTTAGAGCATCCACCGTATAACGCGGATCTATCGCCTCGCGATTTCAATATTTTTGCACCCCTAAAAAAGGAGTTAAAAGGTCGGTATTTTAAGTCTGATCCAGAAGTACAGATAGCTGTGGAAGATTTCTTCAATCAGCAGCCACAAGAATTCTATGAGCGGGGTATACGCCGGTTAGTAAAACAATGGGATATGTGCCTTAACTGTGACGGTAATTTTTTGTAATTAAATTGTTGTAAATTGTTGAATAAATTTTATATAAAACAAAGATGGGTTTCAATTGAACACATCTCGTACAACCTAATGCTTTATTCTCGAGACGAGTCGACTTTTTGTTACATCCAGTGTTGGGTAAGTTACTCTAAGAAAGTAACTAAGTAAGTTAATCAGTTACTCAGCAAAAAAGTAACTACGTAAGTTACTAAGTTACAGAATTATAAAAGTAACTTGAATAAGTTACTAAGATTCCATAAAGTAACTCGTTATTTTTTCAGTTACCTTTTTTACGAGACGCTACTAATGTACATGCAATTACTACCAACTTAATATCAACAGAAATACACATTTATAAGCAATTGTTTATTAGCAAATATTCTATACGTGGGGGAAGGAACAGGCTTAGAGGAGCTGGTTCAACGATGTTTTTGGGATTTTCCAAGGATTCTATTTCATTTTTCGTTATTATTGAAATATAGAGATGGTGAATGTATTTTCGTCTGAATTAGACACCCCCAACCTACGCACAGGCGTTAGGAATGTACTTCCCAGT
>JABXWE010007600.1:0-15461 GCA_014611495.1 Limonius californicus
TTTTATTTCCTTGGATTTTTTTCATTTGGATTTTTTTTCCTTTGGATTTTGTTTATGGATTTTTTCCTGGATTTTTTCCCTTTACCATCATAGATGACACCCGCCTACTTGGAATAAATATAAAAAAACGCAAAAAGTAATCTAGTAAAATATTATGTTCGCTATAAAAGACTTACACATCAAAAGTTACCCGACATATGATACATAGTTAGAAAGAGAAAAAAAAATCCGTTTTAACTAAACCATAACCAACTATGATTCCCATTTGAAAAAATACAACTTTAGGCCGTAACTCGACATTAAACCTTTTTTTTTCAAATTTTCTCGACGCCACTGGATTATACAGAAAAAAGTGCCTTGAGAATGTAAAAGTTATTTTCTCCTAACTTTACAAACAACCACGATATTCACATGTGTCTAAAAGTCGAAAAATCGAACTTTTGTTTGTAACTCGAAAACAAAAGACGATAGCAAATTTTTGTTTCCGCCAGTGAATTTGTCTCAAAAAAAGAGATCGAGAACGTGCCTTCCATTTTTTTGTATCTCCTATAATTACCGAGTTACCCTATACAAACATCGAAATTTGCCCACCCTGTACACACAACCGACTTTCAGACCCTATCGGTGAGTGTTGAGTTATTTCTTACTTTTAATTTGTAAACATTCTCACATGCCTTCCTACAAAATCTAAAAAATCAAATAAAAGTTTTTTAAATTTAAATTAAAAATGTTATTAAAGAATTTATGTACGATAAAGCTTACTCTTCAGAGATAACTTTCAAGTCCAAGGTATGCTTTTTAATAAACCCATCGCAGAATACGAGCGTTTAGTAAACGATTTGAGAATACACACCAAGTATCGCATACGATCTACATCGTACGACGAAATAGTGCTCGGTCCTCTCGAACACTACTTCGTTCGCCTCGTGTTTACAGCATCCGTGATTCTCGAAAGCTCTAGGCCCTAGGGAACCATCCTAAGGGAATTCCAACATTGTGACCGCTAATTAAAAATAGAAGACAAACCACAACATAAATAAATTAAAAAAATGTAATTAGGAAAATACTTTGGGAAAATTTTCTAGTGTTTGGGGGGGGGGGTTCAAAGCCCCTTGCCCCACCCCAATCTCTGAGTGCGCCCCTGTTAAAAAATTTTAGCATGAGATATGACAATTACTAAATCTGTATTATTATACAAAACATAGCGTTGTTGTATTTCCTCTCTTGAATAGTGTGCACTATTTTTATTTTAAATATACTTGAAAACCCGCAACATTTTAATGAAAAATTACAAAAGACTTTATTTAGTATTCCAAGTAGGCACATGTGCGCGTTCATTCTTAAGGGCAATCCGTTTTGGTGATTAAAACAAATATAATTACTACTTTATACGCTAAACTGATTAATAAAAATGCTGAACGTAAAACCAATTTAATTTGAATTTAATAATTACACGAAAAACCTTGTCGATATTAATAAATACATATAATAAAGTCGGTGTTACAGTAATCTTTTATAGGTTATGGAGTTTCACGCGGTGTGGCGCCAGCGATTTGAATATTAGTTTAATCGAGGCTCATGCTTTCCTGCTTCGTAAATCTGTTTTGAAGGAAATTATCTAATTTTCGGGATGTCTGTACAGTAAATGTAGCGTGGGATATTTATCGAAAACGGTAGTAAATTACATTTTAAAAGATCTTATATGTATAGTATCTGACTGATAGTAGATAATTCTGTTTAATTTGATTTACTTAATGTTACAAAAAGTTAAGATTTAAAGCACTCAATAAAACCAATTAAAAAATGTACCTATGTATAATATTAAGTTGTTATTTTTTGGGTCAATGCAAATACGAATTATCAATTTCGCCTTTCAAGCTAAACATTTCTGAATGTATTATCAGTATTATCAGGGATCCTAAAGTGGTATGGCGTTTATAAATTAAATGTTTTTACATCGACAAACCATTGTATTCGTATACACGGGGCTTACGGCCGTCTACCTGAACGCTGGACAACGAACCGAAGCCGATATAAAAGACAATACGTATAATATATTACAAAATAAATTGGTTACAAAGTTTTTGCATTATTCTGTTTTGGGGTGGTGGGCATTACATAGTTGAAGGATAGTAAGTTTTGTATTAGGTACATTTATATATTAACCTTATACCAAAGAATATAGATAGGGATCTATATTCTATGCTTATACCAAAAATTATGAAGGCCTCCAAATACTACCTCCAACATCTACCAATTATAGAGTTTTATGAAGCAAGAGTAGGTCATAATAGAAAGATAACATTTATACCTATTTCGAGCTTGTAGAAGAAACTTATTCTACCTTCAGACCATTTACAGTAGGGTTAAAAATAGTATAAATACCAAAATAACTTCAGCGAAGGAAAATTAAATGTAGCTATTTTACGAATTATTGAAATGGAAATTTTTCTTCTTCTTTTTCGTCTTTATAGAAATTAATTTTTTAAATTAGTTGTAAAGCGCTAATATTATTTAGTGGTTTCGACGTGTTTTTTAAAAATTTTCATAATGAAATCATTGAAATTAACTTAATTTGCAGATAAAATGTTAAAGAAGAATTTTATTAACCCACCTTATTTATAAAAAATATTTTTTATAGATGTTTGTAATAGCTGTTCGATTAGTTGCCTAAACACGCTTTGGTGTTCATTGTGTTATAACAATTTCTTCAAATTTCGAGCGTGTAAAGGAGGTGTGCTGAAATGTAAACAGGACATAGGCGCCGATTTTTAAAATATGCTATGGGGGTGATAGATAAACCAAGTGCTGGAGCTGGGTGTCGTAAATGGGGGAGGGGTCATGGTGGGGGTTGGGAAGAATAGCTCTAAAACTGAGAAATAAAAATAATTTATATTAGCAAGTTTTATCTGATTCGCTTATTTTTCTCAGAAGATACCAAACGCAAACCTCGTAGGTAAATTTCTGTGGAGGCAATCACAATCTTGAAGACATAAAAACAAGCTAAAGTATCGTAAGGTGAGTGACAGGTGGATTCCGCGCTTGTTGATCGAAGAACACGAGTTGAGTCGTACGTAAATCGCTTCTTCTTTATTGTAGCGCTATGAAAAGCTTATTTTCGCAATATTTTTTAATAGTCCAGTGCATTTAAATCTTGTCAAAATCAAACGACTTATTACCGGTTTCATAGCACAAATATTCTACAAGTTGAGGATTATCCAAATAAAATGTTGAAATATGCTCATGGCTAATACAATAATAGGTATACATATGAAGAGCGGTACATATATGTACTTGGAATGCTTAAGGCCCTATTATTATGTTTGCCAGGTCGGCTAACCAAAAAGTTAATCACTATATGACAAGAACATAAAATTGTTATGCATGGACATAAACAGATGCACTTGATCCTAACCTTAGAATCTGAATTTATGTTGATTTACTTGTATTTAGTTCTATAGAATGTTTTTATAGCTTACTATTGCATATAACATTTTCTTTGTAACGTATTTCTTATAATTAAGTTCTCATGTTAAGCTAATAATTAATGAAACTAAAACCGCGTTCTTGATATTTTATCATTACACAAGCATATTGTCACACTTATACACTGAATTGAATTGGTTTAAGGCATTACTTGTAAAAAAGAGTCCGTTGTGTTTAGCCCATTAGGTTTAATGCCAAATTTAGGCTTTACGCAAAAGACATAGATAATTAATAATATCTTGCGTACTAACTGTTTCTCTAATTTTGAAATTTTTATCTAAATTTTCCTTTGCGAATAATATTTACCTGGTTTAAGGGAAATTTCCGTCGACTTGGCAACACTGATTGGCGGAAAAGGAGTAGTGGGAATAAACAATATCTGCAGAATAGTTAAACCTACTGTCAAACCTCAAAGATCTATAAAAAAATATTCATCTCGATAAGGAGTAATCGCAGATTAGTTTAAGCTACTGTTAAATATCTAGGATATACAATAAATATTCAACTGAATAAATAGTACCCCCAGAATTGTTTAAGCTATTGTCAAATCTCAGAGATATTCAACTTAAGAAGTAGTGCGCACACAATAGTTTAAGCTACTGGCAAATATCAGAAATGCATAAAAAATATTCAAATCGATAAGCGGTACCCGCAGAATAGTTTAACCAATTGTCAAATGTCAAAGATACATAAAAATATTCCACCTCAAAACTAGTACCAACAGAAGAATGTGCAACTCATCAAGTAGTAACCGTAAAATAATTTAAACTGTTGTCAAATATCAAAGATACATAGAAATATTCTAGGACTCGTAGAAGAGATTAGTTACTGTTAAACATCTGTATAAAGTATTCAAGTCAATCAGTAGTACCCGCAGAATAGTTTACTACTGTATAATATTTATAAAAGATATTCAACTCAATAAGTTTAACCCGCAGAATAGATTAAGGGATTGTCAAATGTCAAACATATGCAACTCATCAAGGAGTAACCGTACAGTAATTTAAACTACTATCAAATATCAAATACCCGTAGAATAGTTTAAGCTACTATCAAATGTCAAAGATGTTCAACTCAATAAGTAGTAACCGTAGAATAGTTTAACATACTCTCAAATATCTATAAAAAAAGTTAACTCAATAAGTAGTACCCGCAGGATAGTTTAAGCTATTGTCAAATGTCAAAGATATGCAACTCATAGTAGTAACCGTAAAATAAATTAAACTTCTGTCAAATATCAAAGATACGTATAAATATTCAGCTGAAGAATTAGTACCCGTAGAAGAGGTTGAGTTAGTGTCAAAGTATTATACAAAATATTTCAAGTCAATAAGTAATATTCGCCAGAATAGTTTAAGCTACTATCAAATGTCAAAGATATTCAACTCAATAAGTAGTAACCGTAGAATAGTTTAACATACTCTCAAATATCTATAAAAAAAGTTAACTCAATAAGTAGTACCCGCAGGATAGTTTAAGCTATTGTCAAATGTCAAAAATATGCAACTCATAGTAGTAACCGTAATATAAATTAAACTACTGTCAAATATCAAAGATACGTAGAAATATTCAGCTGAAGAATTAGTACCCGTAGAAGAGGTTGAGTTAGTGTCAAATATTTATACAAAATATTCAAGTCAATAAGTAGTACCCGCAGAATAGTTTAAGCTACTATCAAATGTCAAAGATATTCAACTCAATAAGTAGTAACCGTAGAATAGTTTAACATACTCTCAAATATCTATAAAAAAAGTTAACTCAATAAGTAGTACCCGCAGGATAGTTTAAGCTATTGTCAAATGTCAAAAATATGCAACTCATAGTAGTAACCGTAATATAAATTAAACTACTGTCAAATATCAAAGATACGTAGAAATATTCAGCTGAAGAATTAGTACCCGTAGAAGAGGTTGAGTTAGTGTCAAATATTTATACAAAATATTCAAGTCAATAAGTAGTACCCGCAGAATAGTTTAAGCTACTATCAAATGTCAAAGATATTCAACTCAATAAGTAGTAACCGTAGAATAGTTTAACATACTCTCAAATATCTATAAAAAAAGTTAACTCAATAAGTAGTACCCGCAGGATAGTTTAAGCTATTGTCAAATGTCAAAAATATGCAACTCATAGTAGTAACCGTAATATAAATTAAACTACTGTCAAATATCAAAGATACGTAGAAATATTCAGCTGAAGAATTAGTACCCGTAGAAGAGGTTGAGTTAGTGTCAAATATTTATACAAAATATTCAAGTCAATAAGTAGTACCCGCAGAATAGTTTAAGCTACTATCAAATGTCAAAGATATTCAACTCAATAAGTAGTAACCGTAGAATAGTTTAACATACTCTCAAATATCTATAAAAAAAGTTAACTCAATAAGTACTACCCGTAGGATAGTTTAAGTTTAAGCTATTGTCAAATGTCAAAGATATGCAACTCATAGTAGTAACCGTAAAATAAATTAAACTACTGTCAGATATCAAAGATACATATTAATAGTCAGCTGAAGAATTAGTACCTGTAGAAGAGGTTGAGTTAGTGTCAAATATTTCTACAAAATATTCAAGTCAATAAGTAATATTCGCAGAATAGTTTAAGCTACTATCAAATATCAAAGATATTCAACTCAATAAGTAATAACCGTAGAATAATTTAACCTTCTCTCAAATATCTATAAAAAATATTCAACTCAATAAGTAGTACCCGCAGGATAGTTTAAGCTATTATCAAATGTCAAAGATATGCAACTCATCAAGTAGTAACCGCAAAAAAAATTAAACTACTGTCGAATACGTAGATACGTAGTAATATTCAACTCAAGAATTAGTACCCGTAGAAGAGGTTGAGTTACTGTCAAATACTTATACAAAATATTTAAGTCAATAAGTAATATTCGCAGAATACTATCAAATGTCAAAGATATTCAACTCGATAAGTAGTCACCGTAGAATAATTTAACTTACTCTCAAATATCTATAAAAAATATACAACTCGCAAAATAATTTAAGCTCCTATCAAATGCCAAAAATCCTTAAAAATATTCAAATCTGCAGTAAATAGCTTTAAAATGCATGTTCAAGAGGGAGTTCATTGAAATTAAGGCATTTTGTTTACTTCCGAAACACGTTTACACCAATTAGTTAATGTTTCATTGATCTCAAATTCTAAACTGTAAGAACAAGATGAGATAGTATTTGCAGTTTCCCTCAATAGTTTACTTTTTTTCAATGACAACATTTGAATGCTGGAAACTCAAAGTGTTGGATATCTTAAATAGTTAGGCCACTTTGTTTTTCGTTATGGTTATTAAATATAAAATTTAGTCAATAAATTTCAGATGCTTCAAAATCTATTAGATTTATAATTTCCTGATGTGAATTGTTTGCTAGGCTCCAAATAAAAAATATAGTCGAAACCGAAGAAGAAGCGCTTGAATTTGCATACAGAAACTAGCGCAGCACACAATTCCAGAATACATAAACGATTAAGTAAATGTCCATCACTAAAAATACTTCAGGCGCCCACCAAAGAGTAAGTTTACTTTGAAAAAAATGTGCGCCGCATGTGGTGTACTATGTTAGTAGTCTAGTTTATTTATATCCGGGAATCTGGCTTGGGGTTCCTTCGTTTCGTGCCTAAATCTAGCCGAGGAAAGCCGCTGGTGTTACAGAACACGTGCTATTTTCAGCGACATCGTTATTTTATTTTTACACTAGCTTCGCTTTTACTCTCACTTTTATTACCAAATATGGTAACGTCTTGAAGGTTACACTTTTTTTCGAATCTTGACAGCCACACTCGAGTGGAATGAGTGTACACTTATTACTCATTGTTTGGTATTTCAGGAGTGGGATCAATGAGAAAAAATACCAGAGGATATTAACAGTAACAAAAAGTATATTTTATTAATAACTGATGTTTTTTATTTGTTATGATAATATTAATTATAATTAATAATTATAAATAATGATGTGTAGAGTCACAAGATCTTATCTTCGCGTAAAAAGTCTGTCTGGCAGTGCAACCATAGTCGCAAGTATAATAAAGTTGTAGATGTAATTTATAATACAATAATAGTAATAATAAAATAAGGTCGCATACAAAATGCTTAGAAGCATTTGCGGTGGACGATTCCAGGGCCGGATTCGTCGTATTCCTGCTTGGAGATCCACATCTGTTGGAAGGTGGACAGGGAAGCCAAGATGGAACCACCGATCCATACGGAGTACTTCCTTTCGGGAGGAGCGATGATCTTGATTTTGATGGTTGATGGAGCGAGGGCGGTGATTTCCTTCTGCATGCGATCGGCAATACCTGTAAGGAAGAAGTAAAGGGTAAGTCTTTCCGTTGGTAGTTTGTTTCAAGTTAGGGGCTCGAGTTCGAACCAATACCTACCAGGGTACATGGTGGTGCCACCAGAGAGTACAGTGTTGGCGTACAAGTCCTTACGGATATCAACGTCGCACTTCATGATGGAGTTGTATACAGTTTCATGGATACCGCAAGATTCCATACCCAAGAAGGAAGGTTGGAAGAGGGCTTCTGGGCAACGGAATCTCTCGTTACCGATGGTGATGACCTGTCCATCAGGCAATTCGTAGCTCTTTTCGAGGGAAGTGGAGGCAGCAGCGGTGGCCATTTCTTGTTCGAAGTCCAGGGCAACATAGCAAAGTTTTTCCTTGATGTCACGTACGATTTCTCGCTCAGCGGTGGTTGTGAATGAATAACCACGTTCAGTGAGGATTTTCATGAGGTAGTCGGTCAAGTCACGGCCAGCCAAGTCCAAACGGAGGATGGCATGAGGGAGAGCGTAACCTTCATAGATGGGTACGGTGTGAGATACACCATCACCAGAGTCAAGTACGATACCAGTGGTACGACCGGAAGCGTACAGGGAGAGTACGGCCTGGATGGCAACATACATAGCTGGGGTGTTGAAGGTTTCAAACATGATTTGGGTCATCTTTTCACGGTTAGCCTTGGGGTTGAGGGGAGCTTCAGTGAGCAGGATGGGGTGTTCTTCGGGGGCGACACGCAGCTCATTGTAGAAGGTGTGATGCCAGATTTTTTCCATGTCATCCCAGTTGGTGATGATACCGTGTTCAATGGGGTATTTCAAAGTGAGGATACCTCTTTTGCTCTGGGCCTCGTCACCGACGTAGGAGTCCTTCTGTCCCATACCGACCATCACACCCTGATGTCTGGGGCGGCCTACAATTGAGGGGAAGACGGCGCGGGGAGCGTCATCTCCGGCGAAACCGGCTTTGCACATGCCGGAGCCGTTGTCAACGACCAACGCCGCAACATCATCGTCACACATGTTGGCTACTGTGGTTGCTTACTGCTGAAATCAAGAAATTCATTTACGGTGAATAACGGCGCCCCTAAGTACCCCAATGAAACCTACAATACATCCCACTAATCTACTTAGGCGAAATCGATCGAGATTTTTAATATAATCAGTTCCGGGTAACCTTAATACGAGGCCGAGAGCTTCCGGACTTGGTAAAATACACGCGTTTTTCCCTTTTTGTCCCCATCTTAGAGATTTTGCCCGTTTTTATACGAAAAAGATAGACTATTTTATAAAAAATTTAGGAATTAACGTTTGAGAGACCTCCGAATTTTAAGTAATAATTTTCTGATAAAATGGTCAATTTCAGTCTTGAAAGTTGTGGTTTTGGTAGAACCCTGAATTTTAAATAATAATTTTCTCATGAAATGGATAATCTTAGTCTTGAAAATTAATGTTTTGATAGAACCCCGAATTTTAAATAATAATTTTCTGATGAAATGGACAATCTTAGTTTTGAAAACTAAGGTCTTGATAGACCCCCAAATTTTAAGTAATAATTTTCTGATAATATGGACAATCTTAGTATTGAAAATTAAATTTTTGATAGAACTTCGAATTTTGAATAATAATTTTCTGATTAAATGGACAATTTTAGTTTTGAAAACTAAGGTTTGGGCAGACCCCCGAATTTTAATTATCATTTTTTTGGCAAAATCGACAATCCGTTTAAATAAACTAAGGTAATTTTGATAGATGGGGGAATTTTAAATAATAATTTTTTGATCAATTTTTAGGTGCTGAGATAATTTTGATAGAACCCCAATTTTAACTATTAATTGACCGCTTTTAGTTTTATAACAAAAGTAGCTACAAGAGACTCACGAATTTTACATAATAAATTTTTGTAGATTAATTAAATTCTTGTTGGTTGCCCCCAATTATTTCCAAAAGATCTAATTTTTTCGGATATTAAAAAATACCTTTTATTCTAATTTTTGGTATAAAATAATGATTTCGCGTTTGGTACAACGTTTTAGTGCAAATTAAAAAGTTAACCGAACGTAACGCGAAAATTTTGAGCGAACGAATTATTTTTTTTTATATTTAAAATTTATAGTTCACAAGCCGAAAGATTTTTCAAAAATTAAAAATATTTGATGTGATTTTTTTATCAACCAACCGTCTATAATACTATTAAAAGGTTTTTAAAAATTAAATTTTGAATTAATATTTAAAAACAAAATTTTGATTAAACGTAACGCGCAGCTTTCGTCACCGTAGATTACCCTCAAATAAACTATCACACTGTTAAGTTTAAACTAAAATTTTGTTATGTAATTTAAAATTTAAATAGCCTAACTAGTGCAAACTTTCTTTAATTTTGATTCGAAAGTGAAAACTTAAAATTTAATCTTGTTGTTCAAATATAAAATTAAAAAATTCCACTACAGCACTTGAACTAATTGAAATAATTTAAAAATTTGAAATAAACAACCGTATTGTTGAATACCCATTCACTAATACGTATCACTGAGTCAAAGCAAACATGATATAATTTTCAAATTTAAATTTTGATTTCAGTTTTCCAAAAAGTTTTTGTAATTATCTCGAAAGGTTTTTTGGATTCTGTAGTGGATCGAGTAAATTTTTCAGAAAAGTTATAAGTTTCACTGATTACGTTAAAAATCCGAAAGAAGGGCGCGTAATCCAAAAGTATGCACTATTATTTCACTATTGTTGTTTAGCAACAATTGTTAACTATTCGTACACTGCACTTTTTCACTGATACCAACCTCGTCAGACAGAAAGGACTCAGCTGCTAAGCTTGTAGGCTGCGAGTGGCCCCATACAACCGTCCCCGTGGTTTTATAGGCTACGATGTGGCGTCTAGAAATAGTACGTAGCATCCATGTATGGAGTGCTAGGGGCAGCGACGCAGACGCACGGCGTCGCCCAAATAAGGCAGCCCTGTTCAGGCTGTAGGAGGCGCGCCGTGGCGGAATTCTCACACGCGACAAGGTGCAAGCCCTCCATAATAGTACCTCTTACCATAGTTGTCTTGATGAGGTCCCTAACGCTCCAGACACTTTTTATCCTCTTTTCTAAAATTCAGTTTTGACGCTTTTTGGACCTTTTTCCTGCGCTAAAATAGCGCTTCCGGATGCGATCTTTTGGACAGCTAACTTTAGGTTGGATGTGTGATTGGCATGGAGTTGCATTTTGACTCATCAAATTATCTTCAGCATTAAGTACTCATATATGCAGTATTTCCTAAACGCTTGAATTACATTTTAATTCAATTTGCCCTTAAACCAGTCAAATAATAATCATGTAGATTTTCCCAAATCATAATGTACACATTTAATAGAGAACATAAATCTTATTCATTAACCATGAAATATTATCTTTACTATATACTGAGTGGTTCACGGGAGGGTGTCATTAGAATGATAGGCAACCCAAAATACATCTAGAAAAGGTTTTATTGGCGGTATTATGAATCAGAGGTGCTTGTTTGGTATTCTATTCTACACAATTTTCTATAAGTAAGAATTCATTAAAAACAACAACGTATTATTTATAAATATCTAACTTAAATATTTCAAAAATCATAAAATAATAAGAATGACGATTTATTAAATCAAAAGTAAACTGTCAAACATATCAAACAAATCTCTAATTAATAATACCTTTAATAATAATGTAGATATTGTAGTACCTTGTCATATGTATTTTGAGTTGCCTATTTTAGAAATAAATAGTAGACTTCTCCAATGAATCACCCTGTATATGTTCAATTCAAAATATATACATTTATGCTTGCTTAACTCAAATTAAACCTCTGTGTATTACAATTTTGATTATGAAAACATTTAATTAAGGTCATCAACATAGAGAAGAATATAATTTCCAACCATTCTCCATAAAATATTATCTTTACTACATACAGGATGATTCACGGGAGGGTATGAGCCTACCATTCCAAATATAGGCAACCCAAAATACACAACACAAGGTACTGCAATGTCTAAATTTTTATTGGCAGTATTGTAAATTAGATATGCCCGTTAGTTATGTTTAGTAATATATTCTATTAAACTTTTAATTATATATACCAGATATAGCAGTACCTTGTGATATGTATTTTGAGTTGCCTATTTTTAACATATATAGCAATCTTCTGCAATGAACCGCCTTGTATAGGTTCAATTCAAAATGTATACATTTGTGCTTTTTTGACTCAAATTAAATCTTTGTATATTACAATTCTAATTATGAAAACATTTGATTAAGGTCATAAACATAGAGAAGAATATATTTCCCAATCATTCTTCATGAAATATTATTTTTACTATATACAGGATGATTCACGGGAGAGTATGAGCCTACCATTCCATATATAGGCAACCCAAGATACACAATACAAGGTACTGCAATGTCTAAATTTTTATTGGCAGTATTATAAATCAGATATGCCTGTTAGTTATGTTTAGTATTTTATTTTATTCAATTTTTAATTAAAGTAAGTGTGAATGAAAACAATAAAGGCTTATTATTATTATAAATATCTAAGTGTATTTCAAATGTCATAAAATAGTAAGTACAACAATTTATTAATTTAGAAGACAATTATCAAGCATATCAAACAAGCATATCGCAGTAGCTTGTAATATGTATCTTGGGTTGCCTATTTTCGAATGTTAGGTTCGTACTTTCCAATTAATCACCCTGTATACGTATACCTAAAGACTTATAAACTATGTTTCGGTTAAAGTGCCATCCTCAGACCTTATTCATGAAATGGCCTATAAAACGAAGGATTGACTAACATGAAGAATGATTGATTTTCATTAAATGACACCATGTACAAGAAAATCATTTAAATTTTCATATTTTCAGAATCAAACCGTCGTAACTTCAAGGAAGATCTATCCCATTATCTTCTTGATAAGTTATCCGCACTTGTATTGCTTATTTAATAAAAATTACCAATCATTTAGTATCGACAAATAATCAAAGCAATACATTTTAAATCCTAATAAGGTAAACTTTTGATTTGTTCGTTTATCGTAAATATGGTAAAAGATTCTTATCAGCTCCACTTTAGATAAACAATCACTAGGTATGAAAGTATTATCCTATTTTAGTTATTGGTTTTATTACAAACTCGAAAAAAATTTTGATTTTTAGATTTAAATTAATTGATGATTCGTCTTTTGAGTTGTTGGTTCCCACCAAGTGTGGTAAAAGTCTTATCAGTTCCACCGAAGATAAGAAATCATTGAAATTGAAAGGGGTATTCTGTTTTATTTGTTGGTTTTATTACAGAACCTTCATAAAGAGTTCATTTTTAGATTCAAATTAATTGATGATTAATCTGTTGATCTGCTAGTGTATCCTAAATATGGTAAATCATCCCTATCAGCTCCAACGTGGATAAGAAATCATCAGACATGAAAGCGTTATTGTATATAAAACCCAAATAAAAAATTGATTTCTAGATTCCAATTAACTGATGATTCATCTATTGATCTGCTAGTTTATCCTAAATATGGTAGAATAGACTCATCATCTCCACCATTGATAAGAAATCCTCAGGCATGAAAGCGTTATTGTATATAAAACCCAAATAAGGAACTGATTTATAGATTCCAATTAATTGATGATTCATCTTTTCATTTGTTAGTTTATCCTAAATATGGTAAATCATCCCTATCAGCTCCAACGTGGATAAGAAATCATCAGACATGAAAGCGTTATTGTATATAAAACCCAAATAAAAAATTGATTTCTAGATTCCAATTAATTGATGATTCATCTTTTCATTTGTTAGTTTATCCTAAATATGGTAAATCATCCCTATCAGCTCCAACGTGGATAAGAAATCGTCAGGCATGAAAGCGTTATTGTATATAAAACCCAAATAAAAAATTGATTTCTAGGTTCCAATTAACTGATGATTCATCTTTTGATCTGTTTGTTTATCCTAAATATGGTAGAATAGACTCATCATATCCACCATTGATAAGAAATCACCAGGCATGAAAGCGTTATTGTATATAAACCCCAAATAAAAAATTGATGTCTAGATTCCAATTAATTGATTATTCATCTTCTGATATGTTAGTTTATCCTAAATATGGTAAAATAGTCCCATCATCTCCACCATAGATAAGAAACCATCAGCTATGAATGAATGACACTATTTTATTTATTGTTTTTATCATATAACCCTTATAAAAGATTTGATTTTTAGATTCAAATTAATTTATGATTCATCTTCTGCTGTGTTAGTTCATACCAAATATGGTAAAACATCCCTACCAGCTCCACCATAGATAATAAATCATCAGGCCTAAAAACATTATTCTATTTTAATTATTGATTTTATCACCAAACCCGTATAAAAATCTGATTTTTAGATTCTAATCAATTGATGATTTATCTTTTGATCTCCTAGTTAATCCTAAATATGGCAAAATATTCCTATCAGCTACATCATAGATAAGAAATCATCAAGCATTAAAAGGTTCACATTAATTGATGATTCATATTCTGATCTATTGATTTATCCCGAATAAAGTAAAATATCCCCATCAGCTTCACCATAGACAAGAAATCATCAGCTATGAAAGCATTATAATATTTTATTTATTAGTTTTATTGTACAACCCTTATAAAAGATCTGGTTTTTTGGATTCAAATTAATTGATGATTCTTTTTTGCTGTGTTGGTTCATACCAAATATGGTAAAACATTCCTACAGGCTCCACCACAGATAATAAATCATCAGGCATAAAAACATTATTCTATTTTAATCATTGGTTTAACACAAAACCCGTATAAAAAATTTGATTTTTAGATTCTAATTAATTGATAATTCATCTTATGATCCCCTAGTTTTTCCTAAATATGGCAAAACATCCCTATCAGCTCCACCGTAAATAAGAAATCATCAGATATGAAAGCAATATACTACTCCTATTTTATTTATT
This sequence comes from Limonius californicus, assembly GCA_014611495.1. NCBI lineage: Eukaryota > Metazoa > Arthropoda > Insecta > Coleoptera > Elateridae > Limonius > Limonius californicus. The sequence goes on from JABXWE010007600.1 coordinate 14,785, forward strand.
GATTGTATTATATAAACCTTATGAAAGATTTGATTTTTAGATTCAAATCAATTGATTATTTATCTTTTGCTTTGTTGGTTCATTCAGCATACCAAATATGGTAAAATATCCCTATCAGCTCCACCATAAATAATAAAAGCATTATTTTATTTTAATTATTGATTTTATCACAAAACTCATATAAAAAATAAAGGTTTTTGTAGGATGTGTGACGTGAGCTGTCGAAATTCAATTATAAGATTTAGTAACCCCACTATATCCTAATCAAGAACGAGTGTTGACCCAAAGAAAATATGTCCCAGTATGACAGTTTTGCTAATATTAAGTTTGATTGTGTATGTACGTGTGAAATTTTGATTTACAAATTTATAATTTATAAAATATTATTTTGAATATTTTTATTTAACTTAAGACTGGGTTTGCTTCCAAAAAGATTCATTGAATCATGTTTCTTATTTTGTAATATATGAATCCCAAGAAAGAAAGAAAAGAAAAAATAAATCTTAGTATTTAAGGAGTATGTTTTGAATTTGTATAAATTAAACAGAGCATGATGAGATTTTGTTTATTTATATTTATTTTCTTCAGTTTAAATATCAATTCAGATGTTCGACGAATTAGTTATATATTAAAAGGACTATTAAACGATTTTCAAATAGAAATTTGTGATTCAGAAT